>VYZW01047974.1:129573-198660 GCA_013401315.1 Balaeniceps rex
GAAAAAACTACTTGATTTTTTTTTTTTTTTTTGCATTAAAGACATTAAATCTGACTGAATTGTTGTTATTTTGGAAACATAAGGTTTATTACCTCTATTAGAGGTGTGACAGTGCTGAAACCAGGCCATCCCAAACTTTCTCAGTTAAAGGCTGTGCAAACAGAAACGGAATACATCTGCCTATGTACGCATTCCAGGATGTAAAAGCAAATCCGGTTGTTAGTGGGTGTTCACACACTTGTGTGTGTGCAGGAGAGAAGGGTACAAGAGAAGGTGGACAAGGCTGTCAGCCTTTGCAGAGCTCAATGAGAGCTCCAGTGCATGAGATCCAACTGTCCTTAATGACCACAAGCATAAAAGAACCCTAAAATTGTAACCCCAGACTTCATTCTTTTCTGCACTTGGAAAGAAACCCTGTATATCTTTTTTGCTTCTTGACCTGTGAGGAAATGAGTCTCACATGCCTATTCACTGTGCCACCAGACAGCCTCCTCCACAGAGACACGCTTTTCTTGTACAGGGCTCATGAAGACTGCGTCTCAGAAATACCTCCATGGGATACAGCTGAGAAATCACTGAGAAGCAGTCCTAAAACCAGAAAGTTATCTCATATAGATAAACATCTCACTGTATAGTTATGCCTAGAGGTTCTTTCATGACCCGAATTGCAAGATTTACTTTGCAAGTGAGCTGCAACTAAGGAAGGTTGAAGAGGTAGAGAAACCTTCTGCTTTTTAGTGCATCAAGATTCTCTTATCTCCAGCATATCTCTAAACAGTTTTCAATCGCATTCAGTCAAAAGCTGTTAGACCAAAACTTAAGACATACGAATACATCTAAAGCTATATTTCGTGACAGGGGAAAAGGTATTCCTCCCTCATTCTTTGTGTTTTATGAAACACTGGAGAGCTATTTAAGCCTCAGTTAAAATAAAATCATTTGCTGATAAACCTATTTTAATAAACAAAAAAAAATGCTAACCATTATCTCAAATTTCTTTTTATTGCTTAATCTGGACACTCCCAAAACAAAAGCAATTGAGATGATTCAAAGAAGAGTTTTAACCTTTGGACTGGCTCTAATTGCAATACTTAGTTCTCATGATTGCTGCAATTTAACAGACTCCAACATGATCATATTGTTCACATGTGCTCTCTGACCTACTCCAGCATTGCCCTGGATGACAGCAAGAGCTGCCATATGCTTCCTATCTGTAATCTGATGTCGCTGGTGGCTCACAGCACCACAAACCAGCTGAAAGACCTTCTTCTGTTCCCTTGCATCCATTATCACAGAAGTTAGGTGCACAAATCCATTCACTCGTGTTCAGTAGTGGGAGACTATTTGTGACAAGGTGGGAGATCTCACTTGTCCACCCAAAGCAATGAAGAATCAGGCTTCAGCCACCAGACAACAGTGGGCAAACTCTTCCTGGTAGTCTGTGTCTTGAAATGGTGGCCCAGAGGGGTAAGACTGCAGCTCACAAACCTCTCAGCTTTTCCTTGCTATTAACTTTTCCAGGACAAACAGCCTCTCTAGCTACAGACTGCCTGGGAAAAGGTATATCCCAGAAATAAAGGATGGACATGAGTCTCAACCCTTGCTTTCAGAGCCAAACCGTCCTGCCAGGGCTGGACTAGGAATCTCATTACCGTTGCCCAAACCATCCTACTCCAAGGGCAACTCCAGGGAGGACTTAATGCTCTCAAGCCTGTCTGTCAGAGACACTTCACAAAGACTTCACAAGACAGCGCAATGTTCATCAAAACCAAGTTGGTGGTTTTCCCTTCAACCCAGCAAAGGTTTCGAGATGTCAGCTGTTTATTTTTTCCTGACAGACTACCCAAGCTGGTATTTCCACAGCTGCATGGACTATCTAAATACTTCCTAGAAGTACAGAGTAAAGTGAGATTATTATGGTTTGTGATAATATCCCTGTTTAAATAATTAAGGCAATTCATTTGCTTGTAGTAAAAATGATTCAAGGGCTACGTGTACAATTTGCGATCAAAGTACTACCCTGTACTCCATGTTTATCATCCTAGGTACAACGATATTTGTTAGTAAACAATACAAATGTAATTGCAAGGTGCTGGTAAATCAGTGGCAAGGCTTGAACAGGCTGTTGTCAAGTAGGAAAAATTCAACCAAGAACCAGCGATAACTGCTGAAATCAAGTGAGACAGCAGGGTAGTAATGGAAACTTTTGAACCTTTTCACAAAGAGGAACAAGAAGATTTATCTTCCTGATTGCTCTAATGTTTCAGATAGCAGGAGAACATGGGAATATGGGCCTTAATGTCAGCTAGTAAACTTCTCTGACCTTTGAAGGGAACTCCATGTGACATGACAATCACAGTAATCAGAACAAGCTCTATCTGCTGTGATACAGCTTTACTGCCTGAGCAGATAATCCTTTTTCTCCTCACAAGTGCTCAGTGCTCTACTTCATTCATTGCACAAGACAGATAGTGCTCACCTGATTACCAGTAATTGGATACCAAGGAAAAATGAAATCAGTGTACTGTGCTATGTTCATGTGTACTGTTCATCACATATTGCCCTGGTCTGAGGACAGAACCACCGGGGTTTAAGGGCTCTGCAAATACCCATTAAATTGACAATCTGCAAGAATGTCAGGATATAGTCGTTTCCACTTTCCTGAACTGAGTCACAAAGATCAAGGTCACAGTAGCCCTTAATAGCAGATGCACAATTTAAGATTGCTAGAACTGAATTTTGCAAGGGATTGGTACTTTATTCCAGTGTTCAACTTTTCAACCCACTTTTCAAAGTGATTGGTACTTCTTGCACCAAGTGCAGATCCCTGATGCTCTGAATTCTCAGTTTTTGCAAGTTATTCTAGGCTTTGTCCAGGCTGTTCTGATTTTCCCCAGCACCAGAAGCCCCCGAGTAGCTGTGCTTGTACACCCCAAGTAGCTGTGTTTGCACACCCTCCACACCAGCCTCTCCACTCCCTCTCAGCTGCTCACCTAGTTTCTCCAAGTCTCCTCCCATTTCCCAGTTCTACTTTCTTTTCTCCTTTCCAATTCAAATCTCATTTTTACAAGCTTTTTCTCCCAACCTACTCCTTAAAAATTTCCTACCTATTCAGTCCTTGTTTCTTCTGCATGTGAGTCAGGTAGCTACCTCCAGCTTCTTAACTGGAGCCAACAGGAGCCACTAAAAGCAGCGCATGGGAGGAACAGTCCACTTATATTCAGTTAGGGTGCCCAAACCCAACACAGCCTGCAGCAGCCCATGGATGCAGTCACAGGAAAATTTCTGTTCAGAAGTTGACTGGGCTGGAGCACACCCAGGACCGACAGACAGCGTGGGAATTTATCTGCTACCCCATCTATCCAGTCTGCAAAACCTGAGGTCTCCAGTTCATAGACATCAAGAGATTTTCCACAAAGATAAAACGTGCATCTTTGATTCTGGATTTCAAGATTCTGGATTCCTCTTCTGGAACAGGCAAGAGCCTTTTAAAAACTTTTTAATATTTGACTGGTTTTAAGTAGGGCAAAGTCAATGCTCTCCTTCACCCCGGTTCTTGTAAAATGACAAAATATTTGAGCTAAACGTTCCAGCAAAGTTCAGATTTGGAATATACCTGGCACAAAAATGTTTCCACCAGAGAACTAGCTGTCAGCAAAGTCATGGTCTATCAAAACCAAGGCAAGCACTGAGACCAAGGCAACCCCAACATGAGAGCTTCCCAGCCTTGCCCGAGCCACCAAGGGGCTGCAAGTGCCACGTTTTGCTTTGCTATGCCACTGCTCCCTGCACGTACACCCTCCCTCCACCAGCACTCCTCTGCCTGGGCAAAGGAACAGGCACATTCACACCTTCTCCTCCCCCAGCAGAATGTACCTAGAAGGCTAATGTGGGATGTGTCACCTCTCCAGGCAGCCTTCTCCTGACATCCCCGGGGCTGGAAAGCTGCCAGCTGTTGGGGAAGGTGGTGGTAAAAGGGTCTTGCTACACAGGAATGCATTAGGGAGGAAAAAAAAGTGGACCAGAGAGTTTCTGAGAACGATATGGCCCTGTCAGTGTCCTCCCTGTGGGTTGGTGCAAGGTTGCTGGGGGGGGCACAGGTAAGCCCCACAGGGTCACCGGGCTCTCGCTGCTGGGATGTGGAGGGCCCTACTCAAGCTTGTCTTCCCCTCCACAAAGGTATTTTGGGAAAAAGCTCTCAGCAGTGGAAAGCAAGAGGATATTTCCTGTAAGAAAATGTCCCACTCTCCATGACAAAGTTTCTTCCTATTATTTTGCTCTGACGCACAGTCACGCAGCCTCTCCTACCACCCAAACCCTGCTGCTTCCCCTGCGTCCTGGGCGCAGCCCCCGCACCTCCTCACTGCAGCTGCTGTTAGTGGGGTTGCAGGGCAGGCAGTGTCAGGGCGGGCAGAGGGCAGGCAGGAGACCCAGGGCTACAGGGAGGGACCCCAGGAATTAGGGGAATGCAACAGCAAAGGAGGTGGGGAGATAAGTGTTTAAATAATCTCCATCATCAGCTTCTCCATAATCTCAGGTTTTGGCAGGTTAGAGGGATGGACAGAAACAACATGTGATTGTGTGCAGGGGATGGGGACAACAGCAACATTAGCCTGACTTTTTGATGTCCTGAGGTTACGGAGGCTGTAATTTCTTTTTATTTCCACTGTATCCTATGTGAAAAACATTTCAAGACCTGCCCCACCCCCCAGATCCTATTATGAAAAGCTAGATCTCACAAAGCTGTTTTCCAACATGTCAAATTCAGGTTCTGTGGCTCTGTTTGACAGTTTTACGAAGACAGCATTAACTCCCAACTGAGCATAAGCAACCAGGTCACTGAACACCAGGAGTGCACGACTCAGTGCCCCGATGCCTTGCTTGGGTTAGACGTATTTCTCGGAGCCCCCATCTCCAGCCTCAGCAGAGTCTGTCCCACCCCTCTGTCATTCAGCGCCAGGCAGGTTGGTTCCCAGGACCTTTACAAAGCTATGGTCACAAGCAGACGACCTCAAAAAGGGACAGCTCAGTCCCACCATTCATGCTTGCATGGGTTAATGCTGCAGTGCATCAGCAACCCCACCTGCTCCCACGCTGCAGGACCTCGGCTGGGCTGGTCCTGCACTGGCCGCTGGGCACCCACCGATGCAGGGTGGCTGTCTCACCTGCAGCAGGTACACAAACTGCCTGGGGTCCTTCAGCATAATGCTGGCGGCTGCGGCAGGCGGAATCTAGGAAATACATCCCTGAACCTGCGTTTGTGTTCTTTAAAACAAACTTTCATTTATGCTGCTGGTGGTGCAAAAACCATCCTGAGTCCCCAGTCTATCTTCAGTTATATTTTCCTATGTGCAGAGCTGAAGCTCTGAGGCTCCTTTTCCTCTGCAGAGCAAAGACAGCATTTGCAGGAAAAAAGCTGTGCTTATATAAGCTTCCAAGAATGCAAAATTGAATGTCTGACAGAGGAAAAGTTTCTGGCAAAACCCTATTTTTTGTCTTTTTGAGAGATCTAATCTATCTTCTGTGCATTCCTGACCTTCAGAAAGTATTTTCATCTCACACGTTAAGTATAACAATCCTCTTAACACGGGAACATTTTGTTAGAGCCTTAAATTGGGTTGCGCAAATTATTTGTAGTTCTGACAGCAGGTTTCTCTTCTGTCCACGAGGACAGTTGTTATGAGATTGCTACAAGGTTCATTTGCAATCACTGAAGATAATCATCTGAAGGGGCTGTTTGAAGTGTGATTTTATCTGGGGGATATGCTACAAGTTTATCAAGGCTTTTTATAAAAGCAGCATTTTTGCCAAATAATTTGCAATACAGTAACCTGCATGAGAATTAAAAAATCCCTGATGTGAATGGTAAATTGAGAAAAAAAAAATTGCAAGTCCCACAAACTTTAGGAGGAACAGAACACAGAGGGGGGAAAACCCCAACGTACATATATGTATGTGTATATAGGTGGTACTGAGCATGTCTCAGTCCATGAGTTTACTCTTGTTGACTACGGTGGGAATTGCAAACGGTCAGGATTGGGCTCTTTGTTTCCACTAAGTACTTGTTCAGAAAAAAGCAGAGTGGAAAAAATTATTCAAGAAGTAACAGCAATACTTTTAGCATTACATCAGAGCAGTCAGTGACTTAGAAACACATTTTGCAGTACTCTCTTTTGACTTCTTCTCCCCAACCCCTAACCAGGCATGGGGTTAGACACCGATTTTGAATGGGAAGAGTTCTTTCTCTCCTCGCTGGTAAGGCTGATTGGGAAAAAAGTTTCTACTAATTTCTTCAGAAGTGGGAAAAGAAGGGCATAATTTATAAATTTGGATTAATTTTTTAGGTTTCCCATTATATTTATGAGCTATTTAAAAAAACCCAGCAAAGCAATAAAACTATATTTTATTCAAATGGAAAGCATTTTGTCTGACTTTAAGAAAACTGATTTACTAAAACAAAATTTTAAAATGAAAAATCTCAAATAAAAATACGGACATTTCATTTTAAAATCTTTGTAAGAGCATTTCAGATTTTTTCTCCCTAAGTAACAAGAGCAGTGAGTTAAAAGTTTCATCCAATGCTAAATATGAGCAATTGAACAAATCCAGTAAACCTGATTTCTACACACTCCTGCTGGCATTAAGTTCTCCACAACAGTGGTCCAGAAACCAGCAAACCCAGCTGCCCCTTCTGCAGTACGAAAGTAGTCCAAGGAGAGATATTTTCAAGGAGAAAAAACCTGTGGGTTTGTAAACCACGCACACACACACAAACACAAGAACCATGCAAAAGGTGCTCAGCAGAGGAGGACCTTTACCCACAAAACTTAACATCTACTAACATTCCCAAATCTGCCTGGGAACGCTTTACCTCAGTATTTCCAATTCTATTGAGCTAACTCATGGTGTTTTATCTTTCCTTCATATTCCCTCCCCTTCTTTGTTTGATGCCAAATATTTATTTTCAGCAGTCTATACAGAGTTGTCTCATGATTTTATTAGCAGTCTCTCTTACAATACTTTACCTACAGAGAATGCAATGCATTAGTACTTCTAGGTAGGTACAATGTTAGGTATTCCTCTGAATTATCTGGAGACACTAGCTGACTAATACACAATGATTTTATTTATATAAAAGACAATATTATTATTTTGGTAATTCTCAAAGACAGAGGGATGTTTTTAAGTGTTAGTTAGAAAGATTGATCTTAATCCTTTTTACTTCTTTCTCTCTAAACAAACAGATCTCACAGGAGAATACACACAGACATTTAACTTACCATTACTGAAGCTATCTTTTGACTTCCTCAGTATCATTAATATTTAAGCAGAAAGAACAGAACAAACAATTATCCTAATGATACCACACCAGAACTAACAAAGTAATTTTTAAAAAGTCATCCAGAAGAAGTGAGAAGGTCGACCAGAAAACGCAAGTCAGGAATAGCTGCGCTCTGATGAGGAGGGGAAGGTTATGTTGCTGTGATATGAGTAGTGCACAGCTGTTACTCTAGTAATAATTCATCATATTAATATTTAAATGAGAGGAGGAGGAGGGCACAAAATTGTGTGTGACTCAACAGTCCCTCCCTGTCCTTAAGCAGAAAAATAGGCCACCAATACAGAAAGAGCATTAGGAGCTACAGAGTGGGAAGGTTTGTTTTCATTACCTCATGAATAAAAGTGGGCAAACTGGTCCCCAAAGAAGTCTAGAAATTATCCTGGGTTTACTATTGCAAGTTAAATTCGGTTTCTACTCTCAGAAGCAGCCATTACCTAATGAACAAATTGATCCGGCAACCAGTGCTCTAGGTCCATAGGTGGTGTTTCTTGTATTTCAGTATATTTCCAGCAAGCTTCTACGCTTCCTGCAAAGAGCTGCCCGCGGAAGCCTCTCCTGGCAGTTCCTCGCAGGGAATTGCTGAATTGCTGCTGTACTTTGCCATTTATCTACATGATAAAACCCATTTCTTTAATCAGGGCTTACTTACCTTCAGGCTTGTTCCATTATCTTGGCCCATCAGGGTCTCTGGCATGGGCAGGCTCAGGAGACCTGTGCCACCTGAGGAGAAGCAGGAGCGGCTGCCTGCGGGAGGTGGTGTTGCGAGGAGCAGAGCCTCAGCCCCAGGGAGCCTGGGGGAGCTTCAGGAGGTAGAGCAGCAACACCCAGCAACAGCAGGCTCAGCACAAGGTGGAGGGCTGGAGGAAACAGCTGATGCAGGCATAACCCAGACAGATGTGGGTGGCATCCCTGGCAGGAGAGGCAGCCTGACCACGCTTGGTTGCATATAGGGTTGCACAACTTTATCCAACAATTCAATAAAAACACACCTCTCACCTGCTAGTTTTTGGGGTTTGGGTTTTGATTTTTAATTCTGTCCAACTCCTTCTTAGCAGAAAGAGCGTTACTATGACACGCCTGGCTGAGCATCACTTTGTTGGCTATATA
The DNA here is from genome assembly GCA_013401315.1 of Balaeniceps rex. Classification (NCBI taxonomy): domain Eukaryota; kingdom Metazoa; phylum Chordata; class Aves; order Pelecaniformes; family Balaenicipitidae; genus Balaeniceps; species Balaeniceps rex. The sequence continues at coordinate 138,023 of VYZW01047974.1, forward strand.
ACTCTATAAAGGTAATAAGCAACCGTTTAACCATAGATACAGACACAGACTCCAGAAATGGCCATGAGGCTAAATAACAAATAGTTTGTAACAGAACAAATCCACAGAGAAGCATCCAGCTTAGTGCTCAGCATGAAAATACAAGGTACACAAAGTACAACCATTAAGAGATGCCAAACTCGTGCAGTAACATCAGTTTTCAGCCCACCACGGTAAATTCTTCATCAGAAATCTTCTATTTTTTCCTATTCAAGCAAAGACATTCCCCTCTCTTCATTTCATTAGGCTAATCCTTCAAGATCAAGTTTGCAAACAGCCTGAGTTAACGTTGATATTATTTTTAGCTGACTGATATGGAGGTTTTATTTGCTGCATCCTGTACAACAGGATTTGTATTATTAGTACATTGCAGAAAACACCCCTTGTCAGATCTTCTCCATATCCATTGTCAGTGTCCCAGTAGAGTGACCATTTAAAACTGGTCTTCATAACTTGCTACAAAGGTTTGTACATAAAGCAAAATCAGACCCCTGGGCACAGTGGAAGAATGGGGAGTATCAATCTAGACTGCTCACAAGAGTAGATGACAAGGGTCTGTGGGAAGATACACTCTTCTCTGTATTAGTAATTACACTAACGCAGGAGAGGTTGGTCTCTTCCTCCTTGGATTTTAGGAGTGCTGGAAGAACAGACCTGCCACACTGGCTTTAATACCCAGCAGAGCCCTCCCTCCAGCTCCACCACCGCTGCTGCCTCATGGGTAGGACAGATACACGAGGCTAGAATTAGCCACCTACCCCGTTAGCACTCCCAGCTGGGACTCACATGTTCCCAGTCACATGCGGAGACAGAAGCCGTCCTCCAATTCCTTGAGCTTCTGTGTCAGCCTCTAGTGACAGCTCCAGCCCCAACAAGTATCATTTGATTACCGTGAGGTTGAAGACCATTTGCACTTCCCAAAGAGACAGCCTCACTATTATCTCAGCAATCAGAGGGGTCAGTCTTCAACCAGCTTGGATGCCGAGTTGTGTCACTGGCCACAGAAGAGTTGAAGAAAAATGCAGGAAAAAGCAGAAGAGTCCCTAAAGAAGCAAATTGCTCTTTCTACGTGAAGGGGTTGGGTCTGGTCCACTGGAATGCAGAATATTTGCTGCTCTCTATACTAGTAGTACCAAACATGATTTAAGATAAGTCAAACTTGCTCCCTTCCTCCTTGTACATCCTCCTCCACACTATATACACACATACTATTTCAGAACCAAAATCCTCCTTGTGCAAGCAGTTGTCCAGATTTCAAAGCATTCAGGTACAACTGCTAAAATAATCTGCAGAGCAGCCTCCAGTTTTCCCATTGATCTTCAGTAACCTGAAAAGGTTAGCAAGCCAAAAAGGTCTCACTACGATTCCCTCCTTCCTTTTAGTCTGCATTTTAAAAAGCAACTGCATGAAGCATAGTAATACACATTAACAAGGAGAGAATGCTAATGTATCGTTTTAAATCAGAAGAAAAACTGTGGACAAAGGTTAAAAAGTCTTTGCAACCACTGAATTGTTAATTGAAGGTGAATGTGTGATAGAAGATAAATGCTTTCAGGTACAGATTGGGTCAGCTAACAGATTTAATAGCTTCCGTAAAATACCACATTGCAACAGCTTTTATACTGTCTTTACGGGCAATTGTCAGTTTCCAGCTGGGCTTGGTGGCAACCAGATCAATGTACAAAGTTTGAGGAGGCCCAGAAGCCCAGGCTCGAATTTGCTCTTCTTTCAGTGACAGAAGTTGCTAGTTTAATCCAAATCCATGGTCTTGGTTCAGAAGAGGCTTCAGCCTCTGTTGACAAGTACTTTTGAGGTCAGGGCTTTTTCAGGCTTTGTCCAATGTCTGCTCAAATGCCACACCATTCCAGCCTATGCTCTTAGTTTAAAAGGGGGAAAAAAAAAAGGCAAATTACCTCAATTGTTTTTGTTTCTAAAATACCATATTAACAAGGAAATCCTGCCCAAGGAGGCTACCACTAACTTCTCAAGTGCCCTTGGGTGCACTTTTGTGCTGAAATTCCTCTCCTGTGGATTTGGGGGTAGACCCCATTCACCTTGGAGAAGACATGTGCCAATTAGAGAAGGATTGAGTACAAAATTCAAAGATCGGTCAGTGGCAGTTAGCTCCATTGGTGAGTCTCATTTCAAGAGAAGTAACCTAACTCCTTGCTCAGGGGGTATCACACCATTCATTCATTCCTCTTATAACCAAGCATCAGGCCCCCACCACAGTCACAAGCAACTCACAGACATAGAAGAGTTCACTGCAAGGCTGGCCGCTGCACTTGCCCTAGGAACAGAGGGGTCAGTGTGAAGAGCCATGCTGGCACCAAAAACCCCAAACCCTCATCACATGCAAATTCTAGTTTAATTAGCAGCACTAGGGTTTAAAGGTATGACCACCAGATGCAGAATTCTGGGCCCAGCCCCTGGCGTGGTCAAACACAGCCCGCACCCATGCTCAACTTTTCCGTAACCAGATGGGCTCCATAGCTTGGTCTTTCTAGATGAAACCAGGCAGTTGTGCTTCCTGAAGGCCACACAAGTGGACAAACGGGAGTTTGTCTGGCTCTGCAAAGGCCACATGGCCCACTTGAGGAACTAACAAATGCTCTCAGAAGTGCTGTGTCTAACTTAGATGTCGAGTAACAGCAGCAAGGCTTACATTGTTGTTTATCAGTCAAAAAAGAGGGGTAGGCTTTTTATAGTCTAAACTTTATGAAGTGATAAAGATCTATGAATCATCTAACATGCAGTTTATGTACAGACAAATAGGATTAAAAATAGAGCAGGTAGTTTCGTCTCTTTTTTTTTTTAATTGGAATGGAAACAAAAAGAAAGCTAGCAGATGAGGAAAAAGAAGGCTGCTGAGGATGCTGAGCACAAGGCTATGGCTGAGGACTGCAATGAGAGCTTCCTCAATTCCTGTATCTCCCTGATGAGAGGCCAGATCTTAGGTACTCTCAAGTGGCCCTTTTTTGTAACGAGGAACTCAGTATTTGGCCTATTCATATTTTTAATTTCTCTGCACTTGGTCCAGGAAATCGCAAGGCTTGGCATTTTACCACTGGAATCGATGCAAAGACATCTGCCTTTTAAGTGCTTGGCTGTGCATCAGAGTTTTTTAGTCTTTCCTTTCCTAAATGTAACTGATTGACGGGAGTGTGCATCCCTGGGTCAGTTTTCAACTCATGATTCAAATAGCTCCTCTTAACTTGGAAGAAATCTCAACAGTTTCCCGAAGAATTTTCCTTGGGACAGTCTGGAAACTCTCCTTGTCAATAAATAATTTCTACCAAGTGAAACACTGACAGAGCTACTCTGCTCAGCTAACTATACCATGAAACATTAACCTCCTTCCCTGCCCCGTGGTGGCAGAGACTGTGTTTTGCTGCTTCGTGACCCATGAGTGACCTCGCTGTGGACTCCTGTATTTTCAGCACACCTCCTTGAGGTTCGGAATTGAGTTACATGGCACCTACATTTAAAGAAGCAGATGGGGAAAAAGCAACTTTCATTTCTTCCTTGTCTCTACTGGGCATTATATACACTGAGAGGGGGCAGATAATGCCAGGACCACCTGTTCCTCATGCAAGGATGCTTGGTTTCCCTGACACATACACACCCCACAGCCTGGCAGCAGTGCTGTCTGATGTAAGGGGCTCTGCCTGCCATCACCTAGGGATCTTGCTGCTCCAGCACACTCAGAAGACCTGTGGCTCCGCGGGCTGGCGAGGAAGAGAAGAAATATGCTGCCGGGGAGAGCGAGGGCAGATGCCTGCTGCAGAACCAGATGGCTATGGGAGCACAGGGGCTACCCCCCTGTGACACAACACATGTCCCTGACAGAGCTCCCTGGACACAGCCATGCCCAGCAGTCGGTAGCACAGCTGAGCAGCACCAGCAAGTCCAGTAGCACCACTGTCACCTCAGAGGTCTCTGAGGCTGAGCGACATGGGTGGCATGTACTTGAATGCCATTACACGTTTGGTTGTGCCTGCAGTGAGACAGGGCATGAATTTGTACTCATTGCTGCTGGGCAGGAACTGTGACACTGGAGACACCAAGGCTGTCATTCCATGGAGCTCCAGGACCTTGTGATAAATTCCTGAGGGTTTCAGAGGGCAAGATGCTCTGGGAGACACCCCCCCCCCCTCACTCCAACAACCCCACCAGAGAGGGTTTGCCCAGAAGGTGGTCATGCATGATACCAGAGCAGCACATGGGCAGGGGCCACCTCATCAGTGTCCTAATTGACACCTATGCCTCTGGCTGTTCCCTATCCCCTCCTTCCAATCTCACCCCTCCACTGAGCAGTTTCTCTACACCCACACTTCTCCACACCCACGATTCTCTCTCCTCCACCTGTCATAATATGCAGCCTGGCTGTGCTGACAAGCCCACACCACACTATTCACTCTTGCTAGCAAGCCCAGAAAAGGAAGCCTCATTCAGGTCCCTACCCTTGGGGTACAAACCACACAGAGCACCAGATCTCCCTTCCTGCCTTGTCTCCAGAGGAGCTTTACACCTGGTGGCATTGCCCTGCACAGGTATCCATCTCAGGAGGGCTGCATGGCTTTGCCAAGCCTGTGCCAGCAGCCCAGAGCTATTTTGTAATTAGGACGCTTCACTCAAGCAAGAGAAGTTGTTAAAGGAGACAAGTATAGAAGAGTGTTTTGTGGAAAGGGCTGGGTAAGGAAAAATGAGCCAGTTTAATGTTCTCACAAAGAGCACTGATCCAGAAAAAAAAAAGGAAAAGATTTTTCTTTTCATTAAAAAACAAACCAAAACAAACCCCACTTTTCCTTCAGTGCAAGTAGACCACACAGCCTCCTGCAGAAAGGCTGTCACAGCCCTGCTAGCTGGCCCAGACTTGACAGTGCTGCACTAGGAGAAAGAAAAAAGCCAAAACAAGCAAACAAAAAACCCACTCTTACTCAGAAGTCAGCCCTCTGCCTGCAACGTGCACACACTAGTCACAGCACAACCAGGACAGCCAAGGAGAGATTAGGTCAACTTACAGGAACAAGCTCGCACAGCTCAGAGTCCACAGCTCCCTGGAGGGCCCCACGCTTTCACCAGGGCTGGACAAGTCCGGCATGGGCAGGTCCCTCTCTCCTCCTTGTGCCCTGGCTTCTTTTTGGAGCTTGTGCTCCCAGGCGCCCTGGACAGCTCCTGAGGGACACAGGGAACAAAGTACATGCCATGTCCTGGCCAAGCTCTGCTAGGCACAAGGTAACAAAGGGCCCTAAGCTGCCCCGTGCTTCTGGATGTGAGGCTCAGGTTTTGGGTTGCCTGTTTGCACACTCATTAAGAGGTGTCCAGTACCAACCTGCAAGGCTCAGCAGAAGAAATTGAAAGGCAAAGCCATATGGCCCTTGGCTGTCTTGATGTCCAATGAGCACCTCTACTTATGAGACCTGCTACTGCCAGGCCAAGTACCTCAGCCTGGAGCACCCACCACCAAGGCTGATAATGCTGCAGATTTGGCACCTGGGCCTCAGCACTGCCACCTGCATGGACTGCTCTTCCTGCTGGGTGCTGGCCACCAGACGAGTCCTCAGCCTTTTGCCAGCTCAGCAGGAAGGAGTTGCCAGTGGAGCTATCTATGGGATACTCTCTTGGCTGGCATCTCCCTCCAGAGCTTGCGGCTGAACTCTCATTATTTCGCCTTCAGCACCAGCAGCTCTCGTACTTTCAACAGAGATGCTAAAGCAGGCTGAGATATTGCTTAAGAAACCCAGCTCTCTGCTCTACCTGCTTTACCTGCTCAGCTTCCCTTACAACCCTTCCTTGGCCCAGCTAAAGTCTTTTCAGCAACTTGGACAGTAAAACATTTAGCCTTAAGGTCACAGCTGGGCAGAAGCTGTAACAGGGCAGCATAGACACGACCATCCTTATACGGTCCTACAAGTTCCTTGAAGATAGGTGGTTGCACATAAGAGATGGTGTTAGTGCCTGTGGTACATGCCCAACCATGAGAGGTAAATCCATAAGGAGCAATTCACCCTGCTGCCTACTGACTTGACCCACGAGGTCTGGATGTGTATATTCAGAGGCTAGAAGCATAACATCCACAACAGATACACCACCCCAAACATGGAAATGTTCCTGCCACATCCTCACTGTAGCTGGCTCAGTCTTGACCCTGTAAATGAACAGTGCCTAACACTGGTGAAGGTAGCAAAACCTCTGTCAGGAGCTCAAACTCTAGAACAAACAACTGTTACAGGGAAGGGGAACAGGGGAAAGGGAAAGAAGGAAGGGAAGAAATTTAACAGAGGTTGCATTGTGCATAAGGATCAGGCAGCTTAAAGTGCCATAAAATCCTTCATACAAATGTTCTTGCAGTAAAACGAAATAGTAGCTATTCTCAGGGAAACCATAGCTACCCTCAGTGATTATTACGATAGCCTGAATGATGTGGTATTTTTTCCTTTTTGAACCAGACACTATCACTAGCGGTATGTAGCTGTATACTTACAGAATACTTTAGATGAGCATATCAAGTCCAAATAGAAACTGCTTAGTATGTTTATACACCCAGGCTGGATAGGACTTTGTTCAATAACCATTTCTTATGGGACATGAGATAAGGGACAGAACTGAATGCAGCCATTAACTGTGAATCAAAGCACACATTGGTTTATCCATGACTCTCCTTATCCCTAGGAAAGGATAAACAGTTTAGATATCCCTCAACTAAATCTCTCCAGGACCACCTAATCACAGATTTGCTTTCAATATTCTACTTTTAAAACCTTTTGTCCCCGTCTACTGAGTTCACTACAGGCAGAGTTGGTGCAGCATTACACTTTTTTATTTCAATCGTTGCTTTTGCCAGAAGGTTAGTCAACATCTTGAGTCCTACCCCACTTGCTCAAAGTCTCACTGATCACAAAGATGAATGGGGCTCATTTCCTCATTTTGTCCCGTGGGACAAGAAACATACTTAATAATGCTCCAGGTTACATATGGCTCATATATACTGCCAGGGCCTTCCAGCGCTGCCTGTTCCGGAGCAGATTTCCTGTATCCCAGGCAGCTTCCTATTTAAACAGGCACATGCTTCCTTCCCACCGTGCAGGTGGGACCGTAAGTACCTATGATCCTGCCTTATTAAGCCCATATCTTCTGAGCAGGTCACAAGGGCATATTGGAAGTAAAGAGGTAGTGTTTAAGCCACCAAACAGCTATTCTTTCATCAGAGCAGCAGCAAAACCAGCACTGCACAGATCCAAAGAGGAAACTCTGCCATAATAAGCTTAGATCAGAGTCCAAAGTAGCTGGAAACATGCCAGTTAATGACTTCCAGCTCCAGCATGGAGAGCACGCTGGAGGAGGACAAATGGAGCAGTGTCTGTCCTCAGCTTGAGCAGTCACAGAGCTCCTTTCTTCTAGATGCTCCATTTGTGTATTTGGAGAGGGGCTGGCTTTAGGGATGGACACCCACAATGACAATTAGAAACATGCCACACATTTGGATCTCAAATCAGAGAGGCTCCCCCAACATTTTGTAGTATTAATAGATGGCCCTTCATTTAATGCGTTACAGGACAGAGCTATTACATGAATTCAGACGTCGCACTGAGTCCTAAGACCAGTAGTGCTTCTCCCTTGGGCCTGGGAAGGCAGGGAAGGGAGGGAGGGCTGGGAGCCCACCACCTGCACTTGGGTCCCTTCTCTCCTTACTCACAAATTTCAGCCCAGGCACTTCCAAAATATACTAAACTTGTCATAGAATAAAGGGCACAGCCACAGCCTCATCCTTCATGTGGCACAGAGAAATCCTCTGGCATGCAGCCAAGGCATCCAACCAAGACTACAGGAGAAGGGAAGGAAAACTACATCTGTGACCTTCCAGTGGATTAGCATTGAAATAAAGACTGAGCTCAATGATATACAGCCGTCTCAAAATCTGGGCTCGATAGGAGCCCAGATACTACCCACGCATCGGGACCAGTAACTACCTGGGAACCAGCAACAGGCCCACAGCCAAAGAGAAGCAGGTCAAGAGTCCCTAAGGTTCAACTGCTACATTCAACACACACAACTGAAAGGGCCAAAAAGTCTGCAGGACCATACAGATAAGCAGCAGGACTGCTGTAGGCCGTGCTACCACTCCATATCGTCATCCCCGCTAAAGAGGGTTGACCATTCCCTTGTTTCTCAGATGCCCACCTTTACCGTTCATTGCTCCCACAGTCAGAGGGAAGTTTGGGACTGAAATCCCAGGCTCCCACCCTTTTTGCTGTTAAAGCACCCAGTCATGCAATTCCCCAGTCTTCAGCAGGCCCTCAGATTTGAATTCCCCCTGGCGCGATCACCTCCGCTCTGTCCTGCCTTCCTCCTCCACCACCCCTCCGGAGGCTGAGCAGCAGGTCCTGTCACCCCCATCTCCTCATCTGGGGCCACCCTGTGAGAGCTGACAGTCAGTGCATTACCAGGTAGCCAGGCAGCGTGTGCTGCAGGGTCTCACTGCCACAGTGGAACAATCCAGCCAGACGCCGGCCAGCAGCCCCTTAGATAAAACCTCCTGGAGGTAAGGCTGGAGAGGAAGAAGGATGAGAAGCAGAAGGATGCATGCTGCCTCCACTCTTGCTGAGAGACACCTTTATGCTCCAGCATCCTGGGAACTGAAAAGATGGTGTTCTGGGGCTGAGCAAATCTGAAACTTTAACTTTCAGAAGTTTGTGTGAATGCTTCTGCCTGGGTCTTTTGCAGCATGTGAACCTCGCTTTGAGTGCACCCAAAACTCAAAGCAAAACTGCTGAAACCACAGGCTTTTACAGAATCTCCACCCAAAATAACTACCTTAGCGCAGGTTTGCTCAAAGTTCAAATCTCTCTTGTAGGCAGGGCACGGGGTTTCAAGCTGGTGAGGAAAACAGCAGCTGGGGGCTCCAGGGGGAAGGAGTAAGGCAGAGGGAGAATGGGCAAGTCAGGAGCCTAGCCCTGCCTGTCTGAGCAACAGACCATACTCGGTGCAGCCCAGCAGCTCTGCATATCTATCGCTTGAACCATCAAACCTGTTCCTGAGCTGTCAGCATTTCTGAACATAAATCCTTGTACGTGACGATGAGGTTCTTTGCCTTAATTACCACATCTGTTTGCTGCCCACTGGAATAAGGACTGCAAACATTTCCAACACTTGCACGGGTGCTTGACGAGCTTTCTGCTCCCCCCGCTTTGTGGCCACTCTGTGGGTTGAGCACCCCGTGGTCTGCCCATGCTCCAGCCATGACCTTGTGCCTTCCCTCTCTGTTGTAATCCAAGCTGGGAGCCTACTTCACTTACTCTTTTTAGCAGCCTATTCTCCTTATCTGTTATAAACTCGCAATGCTAAAAATGTAGGACACAATAGCACTTGGATGGGACGCCCCATGTCAGGAATACCTCCCCTACCTCCCTGAGCGGGACTGCGGCTTGACAAACCTTGCTTGACAAACACCATTGAAAGCCTTGGGGAATGTGGGAACAACTCTTCCCTCCTGTGTGTTGGATCTGCTGCTCTCCTCCCTGGATAAAAGGCTGTTCTGCGCCTTTTGGCCGCCATTCAGGGCTGCCAGAACAGCCAGAAGCTGCTTTCTGCCTTTTTTTTCCCCCCTATAAACCACAGACAGAAGAAAACCACAGAGGGAAGAAAATCCTTAAATCAGCATTGGAGATTTGGCTACTACACTTCAGTTCTCTCTTTTATTTTTTAACCAGGCAGATCTATAGCAGAGATAAGCATATGCTTAAACAGTTTCCTGAATCAGAATCAAAAGAGTACTCAGGTTCTGCACTCAAAAGTTGCTTTGATACCTCAGTTATGCTATTCACTTAAGCAGTACATGTAAGTGAAATATATCTTTTTTTTCCCCCATGCTTTTGCTGCTGATATTTCTGTAGGAAAGACTGTGTATCCCATCTCTAACAGAATTCGGTTTTCGTCGGCAAGACCAATGCTGCTGGGTGGTACAAACAGGCAGTCATCTTGTCAGAAGTGACACGGACAGTCGACAGGCTTTGGTCCCCAGGAGTCAGGCTACTAAAGGCAGTTTGGCAACTACCTGCTATCCAAAATACTCTTAAATCTCTGGTCTGAAGACACAGTCTAGACTAAAAAAAGCCTTGACATAACAGCGCTGTCTCTAACAGCAGATTTTCTCAATGCAGTAAAAATGACAAACTTTCCTAGTAAGGGTACTTTTGCTGGCAGAGCGTCTCCCAGTTCAATAAGTAAAATAACCTAAACAGGAAAAAAAACATGTTGATTTAATTATACACCTACAATGGGATTTTAATGATACAGAAATGGCATAAAAGAAATATTTTCTTTAGCCAGCATTTCCTTATTATCATAAGCTTCTAATGTAGACCTGGCCTTAGGGACGTGTGGGACAAATTTAAGCCGTAAGTCACTTTATGCTGGAAAAATCTGTAACCATTATCCTTTGCAGATGCAGAAGCCAGTGCACCCTGCTACACAAAGCAAAATCACTTGCTTTGTTTTGTTTTTTTTTTTAAAGAGGCGGCTGTTCACTTGATTTTAATTTTTCCTCTTACAATAGAGAAAAACCCTAAAGAGTTTTGCAGACAGCTTTTTAAAATAAACATGCAAGGTCACGCTGCTGTGGGGAGGGGGGAAGAACAAGCTCTGCTTCTCGGAGGCAGGAAATGAGTGCCAGGGGAGCAGGAAGCCCCGCAGCGAGGACAGCAGGCCCCCGCGAGCACCCGAGCCAGGGCCGGCTGCTCCCAGCCCCGCGCTTGCTGAACCAGTGCAATGTTGTGCCCCGTCAGACCAACAGCTTCAAAGCCAGGGCCTTGTGCTTCATTTCTGAAAAGCTTTTTCTTAACGGGGAAAAAAAAATCCAACCCCCCGAAAAAACTCCCAAAAACAAAGCAAGGCTTACATTTGCAGTTACTTACACATGTCTATGTTTTAAAAATCCTCACAGGAATGACAGTGCTGTAGGATATGACCCACTTAGTTACACATATACTTCAGTGGACTGTAATCCAACATTGTGTTATATATCTATTTTTTGCATATGTATGAGCGGAAACCCTCCATTAATTTCTATAGTTAATGACTGAGAGGTTAGTGAAGGACAGCAAAAGCAGCCTCCATTAGGATAAATGATCATCTGAGTGTCAACACTGGTCAAATAGGAAGTTTGAAAAGTAGGCCTAGAGGAGTAATTAGAAGAGGTTGACCTCGGTGTTAAAACATCCTTCCTTGCATTTTCTGCTCAAAGGGTAGATGATTGCATGCAATCAAGTTGGAGCAATTAAAAAAAATTACCATTCCAGCAGCTGAAAACTACCACCCTGATCAGTTTAAACTCCCTGCAGCAGGTGACGATTATGCACCAGGAACACAAACAATGCCAGTTCATGTGTCCTTGCTGAGGGACTCAACTACCACCACAGCTGGTTCACCCATGATGGTCTGGCCATCCTTTCTGCCTGCGGCATAGGGTCTTCTAGGGGGCCCTTATAGAGTAAGATACAGGACTTCCAAAACTAGACAGGGAGGGGGTTGGCTTTCTGCTCTCCCCTTGGCTGTGCTCTGGCAGCAGTGAATTTGGCATCAGTGCCAAAGCAATGATCAACATGCTGTGCTGCAAGGAGGTGGGATTTCTGGGTGCTGGACCAGCTAAAGAGCAAAATCACCATTCCCAGCTACAACACAATGCAGCAGTTTGGGTCTGTTTCTGGGGAAAGCATCACCTCGCACATGGCAGAGCCCTTCCCAGTGCAGAGCAGCAGCAGCCTGGGGGTGCTTGGTGGGAAGTGGGGATGTCCTCCTCTTACATAGACTAACACAGCTGTATTAAAACCAGTGAGCAGTTCACTCCAGCTAAGTTGCCCCCAAAGTAACCAAATATCATCCTGCCCTGCTCATGTTTGTTTTGCTTCAGCCTCCTGCTTTTCTCCCTTGTTCTGACAAGGAAAGGCCAGGGCGAAAAGAGGGAAAACATGTTTTCTGCCTTCTTTTGAACAACAGAGGATTCTGCAATACACTGATCTGTGAGACAGCACATACCAGGAAGGGCCAGAGCAGCGTGAAACCCCTTTGGCCTGCTGAAGCTAGCAAGAACTTTACCATTGACCCTATTAGTGCTGTATGGGTAAAGCCCAGGGACTGTTTATGCAATAGTGGGTATTTTATGTCTGAACGAGGGGTTTAATTAACATTGATCATGCCAGCCATAGCAAAGATACCATATTTTTTTCTGTTTAATCAACTAAAAAAACCACCCCTTCCCAGACTGTTAAATTCTATCAGAATAAACACCCATTTGGAGTCCATACTTAGTTTTAGAAATGGGGGGAGGAAGCCATTTCCCTTGACATTTCCTCTACATAACCTTAATGCAACGTAATAAACAATTCAGTTATGCTGCCATTGTTACTAAATCTAGCATCAAGATGCTGCTTTTCTAAGAGGGAAAAATTCAGGCATAAATTTTCAAGTCGTATCATCCAGCTTTCCTCTGACAACGCTGAGCCCTTTCCTAGACAGAAAGGCTAATGAGTTCCTTCAGAGAATGGCACCAGTTTTGGCTCATTTCCACAGAAATAGAAATAGAAAAGTTGGTGGCAAGGCCAAGTGGGTAAGAAAGGCTCCACATTGCAAAAAGCTGAGTAATCCTGTGAGATGCCGAGCTGCTCTGGGTAAGGGCTGAGGGCACGTGGCCTTGGGCAGAAAGGCTTTAGCATCCTGCAGGATCAAGCTGTTACTACTGAATTCCTCTCTTTTGCAATCTGTCAGGGAACAGCTGTGCCAAAGTGGAAAAAATCCCGGGAAGTTATTGAAACATTCTTACTATTAAAGACCTCATGTTTCCACTGCAAACGGATAAAACTCCCAGTGAGATTTCTGGTGTTTTTTAAGGTCAGTGTTTGTGGCATTACAAAATATCAGGCGTTCTGCAACACTGTACTCACAGATTTTGGGAACATTTTTAAGTAAGACTAGAAAAAAATTGCAACTTGCTTGTTGCGATTTACACCACTGCTTGCCCATAAGCATATGTAACACTAATTTACTGTCCTTTCTGCCACTTCTCAGTACTGATCTGACCTCCGTTTCCTTAGGTACTTCCCTTCTGACTTTGCCCCAGTTTGATCTAGTGACTGGGGCTACTTTAAAACACTCTGCCATTGCCTGCATTTGAAATCCCTAATGAAAGGGACTGCAGTGACTTGGTATGAGACTGCACAGCACTCTGCTACCTTTGGCTGTAAGGATAAATATTCTGTTCCTGTTGTTCAAACTGGCAATCCCAAAATGAAGGGTTTAAAGAGAGGCATCACAGTAACCACTCTCAACTCCTTCATCTACACCAGTATCCCCACTGAGGTGGGGGGAAAGACTGCAGACAGCAGAATTAGCCGTGCTGTCTCTCTTGGAACTGTGTTGCTTCATTTTTTTTCATAATCGCTAGTATATAATATCTCTCTTGGGAAACAAACCCTTTTACTAACAGAGCTGAGGATCGCTTCACACTGAGAAGGTTTCTCCCCTTTTTCATCACTCTGGAAATGCACTCTGGATCGACAGATTTTAATATCTCTCTTTGGCAAGGAGAGATCAGACACTAAATGGCATTCCATACAAGTGAGGACTCATTACTGCGAAGCTGTTGTTTCTTGCCCAGCCAGTTAATTGAAGCCTACAAAATTTCCATTGTTCAAACCTGGAGTATCTCGCAGGGTATGCCTGGACAAGGCAAACCCCAAACCCTCATCCACTGGACTGATACATGGGTTCCCAAACATGCACAGGATGGAAAAATAACCCAAGACTGTGCCATTTGAGCAGGTTCTGCCCGGGGATCTCCAGCGGAGGTTTTAATCCCATCTGGCGAAGTAAAGACACTGAGAGGTGAAGTCACTTGCCTTGAGGCATGCAACAATTTGGTTGCAGAGCTGGAAATAAAACTGAGGAATATGAACATGCTGGACCATGCTATAATCAGCAAATGCTATTGCTTCCAAGTTCTAATTAAAGAGCTGTCATTACACAAAAAGCATTTGTAGTTTGCTGTAAAACTGCTAAAGCTCAATAGTCTGGAGTACTGGAGGGGAGGCCTAAGTTTTTTAAATCTCCCAAAGATGATAATATACTCTTTTTTCAGTCTTCCTCAGCCTCTGTAGCTAGCTGATCCCAGCTATGAGGTCTCTCTCTGCTCTAACAAATCAGTGATCCTACCAGTCCAAATAAAGTAATGCTGAAAATATATAGGCTACACTACAATTTCCTACCTAAGACTGTGTGAAAGAAACTGCACTGTAGCACTCTCATGAAACAGATTAGAACAACCAGTGGGAAAAATAACAAGTCTGGGAGAGAACAGAAGTGGCTGATGTGCTGCAGTCATCATTAACACCACTGGCAGTGTTTAACGCATGAAAATAGGTGGTAATCCAAATATAAATGAAGCAATTTGATGTCTTGGGCATGCAAGTGCACACACAGACACACATGAATACCCACATTTCACTGCAAAGGGAGCTCCTGCTTCCACCTAACGCTGTGCCTAGCACCACTCCAGCAGATGCTTGGCATTGGATCCAGCCCCAGTGTTAAGGGTTTGATCGCCTTAGCGCTGGACCAGCTGCTGGATTTACATCCCCAGCTCTGTAAGACAGGCAGGGGCTCAGTGCCGCTGCTCCTGCTTCTGCTGGGGGCTGCCTCGTGGGGGCTGCAGGGCCAGTGGCACCATGGGGCTGCTGGCAGGGCTCTGCTGCAGCCGGGTGCCAACACGTGCACAGGCAGCGCGTTTGGGTTGGTGGGGGAAGGTGTGCCCAGCGTTGCTCAACGCTAATGCCTCTGGCTGAGTGAGGAGCAACAGAAACTGCCTCTCTAGAGTCCTGACCAGCCCTGCTCCTTCAGACAGACAGCAGCTTAACACAGGCCATTGTGAAAGATGAAAGGACAGGGCAAATGCACTTCTCCATGTTTCCCACAAGAATGAAATACCTCAAAGATTTTCCTATGATCCAGTGATTACTTTGGTTTCTTACCTGGTGGGCGCACATTACTGTGAATACCAGGGGGGTGCAATCACTGCTGAGAGCACAAAGAAGCTTCACTTGCAGCCAAAGACCAGATGAGTTTGTGTGAATTGCATCAAGCCACAAGTGACTGAGAGCTGGTGTGTCCCATAGCTTCCAGTATCAGTTTTGCTAAGGGGGGGGGAAAAAAAAAAAAGGTATCAAAATGAGGCCTTCAACTGAGCTTGTTTTCAGGTCTTTTCCCCCCCTGTACCCCGGGATCCCAGGTATTACCTTCCTGTCACCAAAGTGTGCCATGGCACCTGAGCACAGCTCTGAGTTCAGACCCAAACCACAACCCAAGGTGAGGACTGCTTTCTGCAAGTCTGTTTGCATGCTGTTATTGCGGGCCCAGAGGAGAGCCTAAGGAGGCTGATTCTTTATTTCTATCACTCCCACCCTATGAATGTTCATGGCTGCTTCTGTTTCCCCATGCAACCACGTCTGGAGGGCGAATGCACAGACCCTTCAATTCTTGAAGCAACAGTGGTTTTTGGTGAGGGGAAAGACTACAGTACCTCCAGTGGGGGAAAGTGCCTGATGAAACTTCAAGACGGAACATTTTTATACCTCAGAAATCTCACCAAGCCAGACGATAAGCAGAGCTGGCGTGCAGGTGAACAGGGCTGGGTAAAATACGAACCTGATGGCGCAGAGCTAGGCACCAGGGGCTGGCTGGGGACAAGGCCAGGTGTTCTGAGAAGGGGAAAGGGCTCGGGGAAAGCTTGCTAGGCAAGTGTGAGTGCCCAAACGTATGGGGCAATGCCTATGGCCATGTGCAGGGAGAGAGGGAGCACCAGGCCTGGCTGGAGCTCCTACCTTGGGCCATGTCTCTGCACACCCTGCCGGAGGAGGCCACGCCAGGGCAAGGGCAGAGCTGGCAAAGCAGCCCTGCCCCTGCGCTCTCTTGCAGCAGCAGGTCTGAAGCCACTGGAGGGGCTCTCCTGCACCCCACCACCCCTCTGGGACAGCGGGGCAAGGGGGCAATGGGAACAGCTCCTGCTCCCAGGGGAGCACAGCAGAGGACAGGCAGCCCAGCTTAGCACCGGAGTGCTGCATAGGCAGCATTGGTGAGCCTGGGCAGGCAGGGCCTCAGGAGGCTGCTGGTCCTGGGGAGCTCAGGCCTGGCACCCTCCTGGCTGGATGGGGAGGAAACGCTCTGTGTGGGAGCCCGTTGCTTCCCAAGAGAGTTTTCCACTGGGGACAACCAGGTCCATCTTAACTTGCAACCACTAAATCAATTCCCTTGGCAAGGAGAGATGCCAACCAAGATCCATCCTCCTCGTCCTCAGCCTGAAAGTGCGGGGCCCTCATGCTGTACCATTCCGTGGTGTTGCAACAAGCCTCGAGCAGCTCCCAGGAGCACCCCTCCTTGCCCTGCCCTGCCCTGCCCGGGGAGATCCTTGCCTGCCCACCGGGAGCGGGAACGGAGTGGGCTTTCTGCCCTGTGCAGGGAGGTTGGAGACGAGACCAGACCTTGCCATTCCAGTTGCTGAACAGGCTGTACTACAGAGGAGCTAGCAACCATTTTGCTTATAATTCACTTTTTCTTGCCTTCTGATTCATGGCCGACATCTCACCTGCATCAGGAGCCTGCCACTGACGGCCAGCATGGCACCGGGGCTGGTTCCCAGGAAGAGGCTCAAAAAGTCCCAGGTTTTGCTGGCTGAGCTCCTGGGGATCTCTGCCAGCACAGGCCCAACCTCCAGCAGTAGCTGGGTAGGGGTGAACAGACCAGGCCCTCACAGCATGGAAGGGAGAGCTGGGAACCCTCCTGCCACCTTTTCAAACAGAGTCATCTCCACAGGGGCATTGCTTATTTTAATGGTATAAAAATGAAAAATAGAAATTGCGAACCAGCAGTTTCACATTCTGTGGCACTGGTAAACAGGGCTGCCAAATTCTCCCTCTGCAGACCTCTGTCAGAAAATGTCTGCAGTTGCAGTCTAGAGCCCGGCAATGTCTCAGCTGCAGAGAAGCTAGCCTCTATCCTCTACCTCTGTTTTTTCCTTATTTGATCAAGTTTGACAAAGGCTGTGCCAGAAGCAGGTTTTAAATTGTGACTCAAGCACACGTCAGCTCTACAGAGGTGCAGCACAGGCGTGTAGGCACTGGGGCAGCATTCAGGTCAAAACCAGCGAGCTCCGCATCACTGCAAGCACGGTTACTCACAGCTGAATTTCTTCTACCTCCACCTCACTTGGGATTTTGCTATGGACACTTCTGGAGCACAAGAAAAAGACATCTTAGAAGGATTTTTCCGAAAGCAAGAACTCATACCGGGCTAGAGGTTCAGCCAGTGTTTCAGCAGAGCTCTACCAATGTTTACCCACAAAAAGAGAGAGAGAAAGAGGAAATGCCTTGAAACAACACAACCAGAATTACCTGTAAGGTGCTCTGTGATCATGGTGGTGTCCTAAGAACAAGGGGCCAGGCGCAATGAAGTCTCCAGGAGATAAAGGGAAAAAAAAAAAAACAGGTGCAGTTGAGGTCCTCAGCAAAAAATAGCAGATGAGATAAAGGCTTGTGTAATTGCTCTATCGACAGCGAATCAGGGCACGTTTCAGGAACTGCAAAAGAAAAGCCAATTCTGCTGCAGTGCCTGAGAGGTGAGGCACGGGGTCTTTTCCCTCTGGGGCAGTTGCCTCCCGTGACTTTGCTCTGTTCACAGAAGCCAGAGGCGGCCAGCTGGCAAGTCACCGTATTCTCTGGAAAGCAGCAAGGTACTTGCCATGGCGCCTTGCAACGCACAAGCCATTAGCGCGCTATTACGAGCAAGAGAATTTAGAGTTATATATGTTTCTATTCCCAATTAGATCTAGCAAAGTGGCTATTCAGTCTATACTTGGTCAGAAATCATGTTTGAACTGCTAGTTCCAGGACTTCTTCTGATTCAAAATTGACCATAAACATGTATATGGTGGGGTTGCAGCCGCTTGATTTCTCATAGACTCTGTTGCGGACCTCTCAGCTGTGTCACTGCCTGCTGCAGCTGCCATGAAGGTGGCACAAACCCTTGTACTTTCATTACACGCAAGCAAGAGTAGCAGTCTACACATATACCTGCGAACAAGTCAAGACTGCCTGTAGGGAAGTTCATGCTTGGCAAAGAGAATTACAAATTTGATTCTAGCAGCACTAAGCAAATTGTTTGCCTAATCAGATGAGGGGGTCACACAAGTTACCAAAGGATCCAAAAAGAGAAGTTCCTGGCCTATACCCTAACCAGAATTCTTCAGGGTATGTTGTTGAGATGTGTTTCAATCCTGACAAGGTGAAAACCAAGTGCTGTATTCAGGTCGGCAAGCTGTGTGCCATGTGCAGGGGGCACAGACAGACCCAGTCCTCCCACTCCTGCCTTCCCAAGCACAGCTCGCTCGCTCAGGGCAGGGCAGGACCTCTAACACCTTACACACCTTCTGCGCGACCAAAAGGAGGCTATCTACACAGTCTGCGGTCCAAAAAAGGCACTCACAAAAGAAAGGACTTTTTCCTCTGCCCACTCAGAAACTAAGAGATCAGGTGAGAAATCCTGACTCAAGTAAAATGAGCAGGACTTTGCCACTGATTTCAACAGGCCCAGCTTTTCACTGTGAGAGTCTGCTCTGCTGTTGAGTAAGGAGATAAGCTGCCAGCAGCAACAGTCTGGCCTCAGAAATCTGGAGGGGTTTGTTGGCTGATTGCAGAAGCAGCAAATGCACAGCTCACCCACAGTGCAGATGTAACTTGCACGCCTCCATCTTTCAGAAAAGCTGAGGGCTCGTGTTGTTTATTGTGCAACAGGAAGACACTAATAATCATGCCTGATGATGTTTAAGAATGGAGATAAAATTCTCTATTATCATGGATTATCAGTTTGTCAAAGGGGATGCTGGCAGACAGAAGCTTTACTGGGATGAGGTTTGCATTTCAATGAACAATCTGCATGGACAGCTTTCAGCTCCTCAGCACATCAGATCCAGGCAGAAGCAGATCTGTGCTGAAGCATCCTTCCAATATGCCCTGCAGTGCTCAGAGAGGTCTGACTCCAGCCAGGTCACGGTCAAGGCTAGAAATTATAGATGTCCTTAACTGTAGAAGATGCTGTGCTGCAGGGTGAGTAATCGGGGTTTTAGAAAAGCACACTGAAAATGACCATATTTCCTGCTATTTATTAAATGCCGCAAAAGTACAAACTGGAGGCACTGGCATAATGCTTAAACCTCAGCAGTCCCTCAGACCCAAGATGCTCAGATCCTCTCCTGAAGAGAATGGTAGAAGCACTCAATCCAGCCACCTTGAAAGGACTTTAGAGGCTTTGCTGGGAGCTGAAGCCAACCCGAAGCACCCAGGTAAAGATGAAGAGAGCAAACACGTAGATGAGCAGCGTCTCACCTCGTGGGGACTGTGCTGAGCCCCACAGACAAACCTTGCTGCAAGCATGCTGCTGATTGTCTAAACCAGTGGCAATTACAAGGGAACCCAGAGTGGCAGTTCTGTCCCTCCTGACATCTCCCCAGCACCGTCCTTCTTCTGCCATCACGCAGCCAGCCTACAAGGCAGGTAAAGCACCTTCCTCAGCTTGCCAGACAAGCCTAATGAAGGGCCCTTCTTTTAGCAGTAATTTCCTTGCTGTTCATTAGTCTTGCATGATGCCTGGGAGTGGAATACTTTGAATTAGGTGCTTTTCAAGAGGCAGTAGTACCACTACGAAACTGCACAGATCTGAACTTAAAACAAATGCTCAGCATGAAAAAGAGATAATCACCCCTTCACATTTTCAAGACTCTTTCTGCAAGCACAGGAGCTAGAAACATCCCTCCTTCCCCATCTCCCTTTAAAAAAATACTTAGGTTTCCCTGAAATATTGTGCATCAAGCAGCTGTCTCTTTGCCAAGCTACCAAGTATCTTGAAACTCACGACAGAGTCTCAAGAGCTGATAAAGCTGCCTGTGCATGTGGTTGCGGAGGTTCTGGGAGATAAAAGGCAAGCCACATCCCTGCTTTGGGCCTTATTTCTACCATCCACAAGACTCACACAAAAGACAATGTTGGCTGCATAAATTCTCATGGCCCTGAGGACCTCAGTGCAGGAGCCTGCTGACAGCAAAATGAAATTCTTCTTGTATACAGCACCAACCCTCTTCCACACTTTAAAACAGACCTGAAAATGCCAGCAGCCACACTGATACAGTCACAAGACAAAACACCAGCTGCTCTCCATTTGCTCTCCAGGATGCAGCCACCAGGCTTGTGCGGCTGTACATTGCAGGGAGCATCTGCTGTGTGTGCAGGGACTGCCATGGTCTCAGGCACATGCACACACAAAAGCATACACACACACACTCCTCATGTGTGCACATACTCATCAGCTACAGCCTTACACCATAAACACAAGCTGCTGCTCAAGTGCAATGCTTGGCTGAGCTCCTTTCCACCTCTACAGCACTTGAGTAGTTCAGAAACAAGCAGATTGCTGGGATAAAAGCAACCAGCCATTACTACTTCTGCTGCAGACCTGCTCCCGCAGTTTTCATACCTGACATTTGCATAGTGCTCTTTACCGTAGGGCTCCCACGTACGATAAAGACATGCATGCAAGGAGGGAAGCATTGTTATCCCTATTTCTCAGGTAAAGGAACTCAATGCTTTGCACATACCATGAAGATTGCATTCTCTGCAGGAGAAAGGCAAGAGTCCAGCCCCAGGCTCCTCCTGCCTCATGCCAACCCTTCTCACTGCAGATTTGGCCCGTTTCTTCTTGTGCAATCCACCACGGACCTGGGGAGCAGGTCCTTTTGCATGGCCCTGACTTCACACTTGAAGCCTGTTCTCTCCCTCTTTAATTCTTTGTCATTTAGGCTGGATAACTTTTATTTCAGTTGTTCCATACAGAATATGGGGTGGGGGAGTAGTGCTGCTATTACTTTTGCTGGGGTTTGCCACTATTATTTTTGCTGCTCTTCTCTAGTGTGATCCACCATTTTCTTCAACCAGAGCATGCAAAACCCAGACCTAGAATTTCAGCTGTAGCTGCACCTCTGCTGAACACGGCTGGAGAATCACTTGTCTGGATCTTACCGGCTACACTGCTGTTTATCTGAGCCAGTGTGACAGTCCCCTCACATAGTCCCCCACTATGTAATGCGAATGTACAGTTTCACTGCATCTAGGTAAGGCAAAGGCAGTCAGGAACTCGGGGAGGCAAGCCCATAGGGTGCTCCCTGATTGTATCCCCATTTCTCTCCGTGTCCATTTCTACATGGTAGGGGAAGAGGAGGTTTGAAAAGCATTTCCCTTTGCAAGCCACCAGGTCCTGAAAGCCCCCCCCCCCAGCAAGCACAGCCCCAGCACAGTTGCCTGCACCAAACAAAAGGGCAGCAATGGCTGTGGCTGCAAACAATATTTGGAGGCAGCAGAGCCCGCATGCATTTGACAGACAAAACCTTAATAGACTAAGCACGCAGCGTGGGTTGACACAGCTGCCACCCTCTTGCTGTCTCTCTGCTCTCCACAAAAATGCAGTTTGTGTTTTGCTGCCCAGGGCAGAGGAGGTGCACTGCTGGCTGGGCTATATGTCTTCCCTCGCATCAGCTGAGCTGCCCCAGAGCAAAGGGTGGAGGTTGAGCCTGCCCCTCTCCACCTCCCCTCGCTGCCTGGGGGCACAGCTTACCCTCCCCAGTTAACACAGATCATCAGTGCTGGTTCGACACCACTGGTACACAGCCAGCCTTCACAGATGGCCATGAAGCGGAGTTTTCAATACAAGAAACAGTTGAAACAACAAAAACCCTGTCGAGGCTCATTCAGCTCGTGAGCCTGCATCACATTAGGCAAGTCATTTTTTCCAGTTGTTCGGTGCAGGAACCGCGTGGTCGGGTACGGCTTCCCGGGCAGCAGCCGGCCGCGCTGAATCACCTCTCCCAGCCAGGCTGGTGGCAGCCAACTTACCCCAGACTGGACCAAAGTTGCTCCATCTACACTAGGAAACAAGTCCTTGTGAAAACAAGTCCTCATGACAAGGACTTCCAGCCAATTTTATACTGAAGCCACACAGGCAATCCAGCATGTTTCATCCACTAGCAGCCCTCTCAAGAGCATGCTACTGCATTCTGAGAGGGTGATTCTGGCCGATGGAGACCTGCCCAATGCAAAAAGGAGGGAGTTTCTTAACATCCCCAGCTGGCACCTCCCAACATCTCGCAGGCACCACGCATGGTCTGGGAAACAATGGAGGCGGCTGTGATGCTTTGTGGGGTACAAGGGGCAGCACAGCTCCTGAGGATCTGAAAGGAGGCAGACACCGGCTGTGGCTCTTGCACACAGACCATTACAACCCAGAGCCAGGGCAGACAGATTAAAACCACCTTTCCCTCCTTTGCGTCATGTCCCAGGCTTACTCACACTGTCCTGCAGACAACTTCACACAAATGTTGTACCTTTGAGACATCCTAACTCAGAGTACCAAAAAATTCTCAAAGCCTAGTAAACCTGCAGCTGGTGGAACAGCTCTACAACTGTTTTTCTCCTTGATCACTGCTAGGTTTTTTGCTGTTCATGAAGTGATGCAGTCTCCAGACAGGATGTGGTTTGTGCCATTCTGTGTGTCATCCACAAAAGATGATAGACTGAAACAGTCTTCAGCTGGGAGATTTCAAGCTGGACTTTAAAAAAAAAAAAAAAGAATTTTTTTAAGGTTGGTAGATATCCCCAGGGACTCAAAACAATCCCATAGTAAATTAGGAATGAAATTCCCATCCAAAAGGATAGGTGATAGAAACTGAATGTAACTGCATCTTTAAGTGATTGGCTGCCTTTGAAAACATGTCCTTTAGTCATTTAGCTCAAGTCACAGTTGCTTTTAATTTAGCTTGGGAGGCTCTAACTCAAGGAACAGCTCATAATTACTACTGACATATATACTGCTCTCTGAAGCAAGACACACTGAATTGTGAATTTTAGTAACAATAGGATAAATATTAACTGGCTAACCATTTTGCAATTGTTAAGCAAAGACAAGAGATATGGGAGTTTGCTTAACAAAACCGTTAAGAGGAGTTTGCCGTAGCCCTGGACATACATTCAAGTAAAAGTCATAACCAGGTTGCACTGGAATCACATGAAGATGATGATGCTAGAATTACCAAACTGTTTGAGGATTTGACCTCTGGAGCAGACTGATGAATGGTTTTGGATTGAAAATGAAGGCTCTTATCCACTGTGCAAACACCTACTTTTTGGAAACATGAGGAGTCATGTAACTGATTATGCCAAATCCAACAGAGATCACGGAGCTGATCCAGAGACACAGACACATGCAGGATCCTTTCTGTGCTCTGACGCAGTTTCAAATGTTGACCAGGAAGCTTTGGATGACCCTTGAGTCTTTCACCAACTACTAACCTTTAGAGAAGCCCAAAATGTCCTGCTCACTTTCATGGGGCTCAGCCTCTATACCTAGAGATTTCTGCTGCTTTTTTTTTCTATTTTATTTTACATTTGACAGTTATCAAAAGAAGATACTTATTTAACAGTATGAGGCAATGAGCACCCACGTAATGAATGTTACAGGCATTTCTGTACTGCTTAGAGGCAGAGTTTCTCCGAAAGCACCATCAACAGCCTGGTGCTGCACTCATGTACACATGTTCACTTGTCGTTGCCTTCCCTGGCAACTGTGCAAGATCCATGCCATGGCAAAAATTGGCCTTAGCTCCTCATTAAACACTGTGTTCGGCTGCATTTTGTTTTTGCCAGATGACAATGTTTTGAGTTTGGATGAATGAGTATCACATTACAGGATAGTGTCTGATCTAGGTAATATGAAGCCAAAGCAGCGCTAATCTTGCACCGAATCCATGCCAACACGCTTACTCATGTCTCCTGGGTTAGGGAATGTGGCACTTTCCCTTCAGCCTGAGGTTGGACCAAAAATACCAAAGAGACGCTGGCAGAAACTGTAATTATAAATGAAGACATCATGAAACCAGCCCTGCATAAAACCAAGATCATGCTCCAGCCTTGAGCTGGCTGCTGCGTTAGGATTACTGAGTAAAACAAGTACAAAATTTATCAGTATCACTGGGAGACATTACCTTTGTTTAATACCCCTACCACAAACCATTATAATGAAGGTATAAAGTGTTACAGTAGAATAAAACTTGGCAAGCCTTACACACCCAGGATTTTTTACTTAAAGAAATTTAAAACTTGTTTTTACCAATTTCCTGGTACAGGATAAGATGTTTTTAGCCCACATAAAAATGCACATTTTCATTAGCTATGAACTACATAATATTTAAACACTGACATAAAAACTGAATCACCTCAGATATTTTTCTTCCTTTGGGCTAAGTATATATTTTGGAGAGGGTCCATTGGCTATCCGATAAACAGTATACTTCACAAAATGACCCGTTTCCTCCCTGTGCGGCCAGACCATTTAAAGGAGATGTTCATTCGCTTCCTGTAAGTAACGCTCGTGGAAGAATTTTCCACTGTGAAGCAGGTCAAGAGCCAGCAAACAGCCCTGGAGCTCTGTGCAAAACCCGTGCAGTGGAGCAAGTCAGGGAAAGCCCACATGTAAGCAGTGGAGACGGGAAAGCTGGAATGGCAGCACCTGCCCCGCACTGGCCAGATATGTTTTTCCTGATGGGAGGCAGTAGAAAAAGTGTAACAAAAAGGTGTTAAGAGAATTGCATTTTTTCCTAAAGCCCAAAGGCACCAGACTATATGGCTGCAGAGTACCTCCTATAGCAGCAGACTTTGAGACCTGGATCCCAAAAATACGCAGTGTCTGGTGCCCAGTGCTGCTATGCCAGGCAAACTTGCGCTCCTCCTGGTCTCTCCTCCCAGCAGTCCTCCCAGGTCCTGTTTACTCTGTGGGGCATTTGCACCCATTAGTTTCTGCAGGGTTAGGTTCACATTAAAGAAAAAAAAAAAAACAACCTCAAATCCTTCCAGCTTTCAAGTGTTACAATACTAATGAGTGAGGGCTTCCAGCACAACGGCAAAGGCTACGGTCTTAACAACACTCTTTAAGAAGAAGAGAACCACCACAGCAGGTCAGACTGAATCAGACCAATGGTCAATCTAGCCAACAGTGTGCGCTTGCAGCCCAGAAAGCCAACCGTATCCTGGGCTGCATCAAAAGAAGTGCGGCCAGCAGGTCGAGGGAGGTGATTCTGCCCCTCTACTCTGCTCTGGTGAGACCCCACCTGGAGCACTGCGTCCAGCTCTGGAGCCCTCAGCACAAGAAGGACGTGGACCTGTTGGAGCGAGTCCAGAAGAGGGCCACAAAAATGATCCGAGGGCTGGAGCACCTCTCCTACGAGGACAGGCTGAGAGAGTTGGGGTTGTTCAGCCTGGAGAAGAGAAGGCTGCGGGGAGACCTTATTGCGGCCTTTCAGTACTTAAAGGGGGCCTATAAGAAAGATGGGAACAGTCTTTTTAGTAAGGCCTGTTGTGACAGGACAAGGACTAATGGTTTTAAACTAAAGGAGGGTAGATTTAGGCTAGATATAAGGAAGAAATTTTTTACAATGAGGGTGGTGAAGCACTGGAACAGGTTGCCCAGAGAGGTAGTGGAGGCCCCATCCCTAGAAACGTTCAAGGTCAGGTTGGACGGGGCTCTGAGCAACCTGATCTAGTTGAAGATGTCCCTGCTCACTGCAGGGGGGTTGGACTAGATGACCTCTAAAGGTCCCTTGCAACCCAAAGCATTCTATGATTCTAACCCTGTTTCTGACACTGGCCAATACAGGACACCAAGGAAAGAGCAGGAGAAGAGGATGAAATCTGGAGGAATTCAGTGGCAGGTTTTGTCATTCCCTTGGAGATGATGCAGAAGACAGGACTGGACCACAGATGAAGGTACACGACAGAAGAGCGCTATCTGTGGAGCTAGTCAAATACTCCATTTTCACCTTGACTGTATCCAACGCTCTTTTAGTCACAGACAGCAAGGCACCTGCAACTCACTTTCCTTGTCTCTGAGGCATAACTTGCCTCAAAGCACCAGTGTGTTTGCGAAGTACCCAACCTACTCAGAATGCAGTTGTACAGATTGCAAAAGTGCAAAATGCCTGGCATACCAAATGCATCAGTTTTAATACCTATAGCCTGTCTTTGCCAGAAAGGTACAAGAAGTCCAAAGCAGCCAGAAAACACTGAAACCCAGGTGAGCACTTGCATATCCTGGATTTCCAGACATCCAGGAATCCCCAAAAATATGCAAAATGCCCAGCTTCCCCTCAGATAAAACTCATACGCGGAAGAAGGACACATCTAGAGGGAAGCCTCTTGCTTAGAGCGGGGGTGGAATCTCGTTATTAGACCTGACTGAAAAATGCCCAGCAGACACTGAACAATAGGACTTCATAGCTCTCTGCCCATTTGTGGGAACATTTTGACACAATGAGTGAAATGAGCCAGGACTTTAAGCCAATCTGAGGTACTGGGAAGAGCAACAAGTGAGTGCTATTGTGAGAAAGCTTAGCAGCACTGCGAAATCCAACAGTGCTCCTAAATTGCAGATGGAATTGGACAATTACAGCTTTGTACTTTCAACCAAGGACACCACACCTTGTCTTAAGACTCTTCAGAATGCTTTCTTCAGTCCCCAAGAACACTCTTTGTCTGCCATGGCAGCTGATTTTCCTCCATGAGCTGATCTCATGCAGGCTGTATTTATGTATTACTGGGGGTTGTGATGTGGTCAAACATAATGAAGAACAGCCACAGCAATCTCTCATTGTGATCTTACTGGCATTTGGCTGAAGATCTCCATACCAGTTCAGCTAGTGGCTGATGGGGATGCTAAAAAGTAACACAGCTTCTAGAGTCACTGGGGTGAGAAGGAGCTGGTAGGTACTTTTACAACATTTTGAGGAGATGAATGTTGACAAAGTCAAACTTTTCTGAAGAAACATAATGTAAATAAAGATAAGTAGTCATATAATAAAATACAAGAAAGCAGCAGTCTTAAAAACTACTTGTATTCAGCTGTAGTCACTGTTTAACATCAAAGCTCTTTTTGCAGCTTTGTTGTCTCAAACCCAGAGACGTAAATAATAAATTGTGCTATAGCTGTTTCTTCCTTCAGACAAACATGAGATATTATATTTTCATTTAAAGATATAATCTGGAATGCCTAGGAGGTGTTACTTACTTACAAGGAGAAAGCATGCATAGTAAAGAAAGCCATGTGTTACAAATAATAAAAAAAGGAAATATAGCTGCAGTGTTAGCAAAGACTTGCATTACTACAAGAAGAAGGACTTAAATCTCAAAGTCATTTCTGAAAGACTCTTAGAAGCATTCATACAGACAAATGCATCCAATCATTCAGGAATCCTATTCTGGGACTGTTTCATTAGATTTGGCTCCCAAACCCCTCTTCACTGCCTTTTCCAAGTATAATTTTTTCTATGTAAAGTATCTTCTGAGTAGCATCCTTGTAGATTTCTTTAAAAATAAACTTCAGGTAACCATTCAAAGCCTCTGAAAGATGTATACTTTTGGAGATAATCCAGCTTTTTTGATCATCACAGGAGCAGCTATAGTCAAAAGAAAATAAAAACAGAGCCTATCAATGTCTGATTTAGATAAGAATTAATCAACCTCACATTCACTGCACAGATGAGTTTTATCACTTCTGTTATTTAGACCATTGTTGCGTAGCTTATTCATTCATATTGCCTTCTGGAAGACTGATCTGGAAGATTTTTACAAGAATGCAGTGTTTACACATGGATTCTTGATACAGTCTTTGAACCCACAGAATCCAGATGGAACTCTGCTGTCTGCAACATTTGCCATACGCAGTTTTAGAGACTAACATCAATAAAAGTAACCTGCATTTCTCAGCATCTTGCATGGCCCTAGCTGAGTTGAAGGGCTCTGTCAGCTGGCATAGCTTCAAAGCACTGTTAGAACAACTTTATACCAAAACAAGCTAATTACCATAGTCTGCATCCAAGATGGGCTCTCATATATTATTATATTGTCAAGGAAAAAAACTGTGGCATATCTAAAGATCTGAAGAAATTCCCAAACTAATCACTGTTGTATATACCCAGTTACATAGCAGAACATTAAAACACTATGATATTTCAAAGCCGAAAAAAAGAGTTTAAAAAAAGAAAACCACTAAATATCTAACATTACGAAAATTCATTATAAGGGATCAAAAGCAGCTTTAAATTTGACGCCACTTCACTGTCCTCCCACACACCCACCAAGCACGCGCAGCCCCTTCACTGCCAGCCATTGTCCCAAACCCCACCCAACAACATTTTTATATGCCCATCTTTAAATAGCCTCCTCTTGCATCAGATGGAAAAGCTACACTACTGACCTCACAGAAGTCACAGTGCTCCCTATTTTGGTCTACGTACCTCCAGAAGAAGCAGCAGCAAGAGCTGGAAAGCCTTGTCTGACTGCAGCACTTGCCATTGCCTGCCACATCTCTTGTCTTCCAGCCCCCTTACTCTTCACCAGGTAAGGCTCACAAAGCACACTGCAAGAGACACATTTTCCAAAGATACATAAGCTCCACAGTACAGGTAGTTACAAATATATCTCACGTAGCACACTTCCAGATGAGGGAAGCAATAGGAAGTCGTAGCTCAGATTATTTGTGAAAAATTATGAACTTCCAGATCAGAGCTTTCTATTTTGTCTTAAACTTCAACCCAGAACTGCCTCTCTCTCTGGATCACATTTCTATTTTTTTTTCTTGTTAGTAACTGATGCATGCTTATAGGCTGACTTCAGTATTCAGTAAAAACAACACATTTATGCTTTTCACTGGAAAAAAAAATATTCCGTTCACAAAGACTCGGTTTAACCAATCTGATTGATAGCTGTGAAGCATTTCAATAATTTTAAGACTGCCTGATACTGCTAGCCACATCCTGAAGCCAAAGCCAATGTTACTTCTACTATGGGAGTGTAAGACTGGAGAGCCCTCTGTGATCATTCACCTTGATTTCCCCAGGCCACAGGTCTTGCTTCACAGTTTCAGTTTGAAAGTTCAAACTTGCATGTCCATTTATCTCTAACACTTAATTTTTAACCAGGCTTTACAGCAGATGCCCCCACTCTGAGGATGGGTGGATTCAGAAGGTCCAGGCTGGTGTGGTAAGCTATGCTAAAGGCTCTCCATGGATAGCTTTACAAATGTAAAAAAAACACAAAACACAAAAACAACACAAAAATCACTGGATGTCTCTTGCCTGCTCTCTGAGCAAAAAGGATAGTGTCTGCTCCTGACATTTGGATAGTTTTATAGTGGGCAAAGAAACATTATGGTAGAGGTTCCACCCTCATGCTCAAATATCTTACATCAAAGGGCACTGCCAGGGGACAGCTAATAGGATCCCTGGCCAAGTTCATAAGGCATTTTGTATTCTTTGCATGCAGAGATCAAGGGTCTCATGCTCTGCAACTCCCTTTGTCCTGTGGCCAAGGCTTTGCTGAGGGAACATAATGCCAGCTATAGCTATTGAGTGTAGTATTTGCCTCAAGAAAATTCCCTTTAGGGGAGTTGTGCACCGCAGCACATGGGAACCAGCACTGGGGGAAGACAAAATCTCTCCCATTTACTCTGACTTCAGCCCCAACCATCCACAATCAAAAATCACACTTGAGCTGGCAGCTTGGTTGATGACACACAGCCTTAGTCAAAGCACATTGGCTGTCTGCAGGGCTATTAAAAAAAAAAATCCCATACAAACAGAATTTAAAAAAAGCCACCACCATGTCTAACCAGCAAACAAATCAGACAGGATTTGGGCTTCCTCACCAGTTTCCTCACTCTTTCTCTTTAAAAAATACCAACTTCTCAGCTATTTGACCATCCAGGGTTTTTTATTTCAGTGGAGAGAAAAGATTCGGGATATTTTCAAGTCTCCTGGTGCGTTTCTGTAAGAAGTGGGACATCCTGCCTGCTTTGTATTTCCGTTTCCCTTTGTTTGCTTCAGGTCACACAGATTAGCATTGCCAGTAGATTATTTGCAACGCTGACTAAAGATCATCACTGTAGGGACACTGAGAGAAAACGGATCCTCTGCAGCTGTCAACAGCCATACCATAACCACTATGGAGTTATTACAACTGTCAGCATAAGCAGAGTGCAGCAGGAACACTGCTTGTTCTAACAGACCATGTCCACGGGTAATTATTTATAAAATATGTGGTAGCTCAAGCTGGGGACTGAAGACTCCACCATTTGTCAACTGTTGTTGAAAATTATCTTACCAATTCTTAAGTCTTCCACATTTGAGCAGAGACAAACATTACTACAAAGGACTTATTCCAATGAACTTATTTATGCAACTGTCTTATTTTACGGTCATTAACTTTCATAAAATTAATACATATACAATTTTAATCCATGGAATCCAGGCTCATAAATCCAATGGGATCCACTCATTGAGAGCAAAGAGGAAGTTTAAAATTTGCATTAATAAGCAGATGATGAAGCAGCAGCATTCCAGGCCCCTACCATGCTATGTGGGAAGAAATATGGAAATCCACCATTCTCTTCTTTGGACTGCCTCTAAATGTCTCTGTCATCTTCTGTTCAGTAACTTTACCATCCATGTTTACTCCCAAGTGAAACAGATTTAAGTATACCTCCTATTAAAATGAGGCGGGAGTAAATGATAAAAAAATCACTTTTTTTTTTTTTATTTATTTTCAGGTCACCCATCAAAGCAACAAAGTAACTCTGTGAAACCTTAATTTTACTTGAAAACTTAAAATCAGTGAGTGGACTTATTTACAAAGAACATGCAAAGTCCTTTTTCCCTGCATGCTAAAGGACCTCGATAGCAGCAGCCAGGTTCTTTGCACTAATTCTCTTCCTGAGAGTTACCAATTAACCCCAGAGGTTCTCTCTCTTTCTTTGGGAAAGTTAATGCAAATCAAGGAATACTACAATTTTAAAGTGAAATGGCTATTTTAGAGGAATGCTATAGAGACTGCTGTTCTAGAGCACAAATGCCTTTGGAAATACATTAAGCTAATCCACAATAAAAAACCACTCAATCTGGAATATGTTTATAAGACAAGTTAATCAGAAATAGTTTTAGCAGGACGGTCATTCCAGAATAACTCTTTGAACTCCTGCTACAGCTGTGATTACTTTTCCACTCCCTCTCTCTTTTTTCTGCTGCTCTGTCTCTTTCAAGCATACACAATATGGGCACAAACAGCACCCAACAAATCCTTTCCACCAACAAGCCCTGATTTTTGTGTGGTGATGTGTGTTAGGTAGGGGGATCAACTACTGCTTCATACAGGACTTTAACTGTTTCTGACAACCTTCTTAACGGGCAATGCCATCCAGCCCAGCAGGATTTTTCTGGAGCTCCAGCAGTAGAAGTGTCCCAGCTTTAACAGAAGGAAACAGAGATATCAGAAACTCAGTTTAGATAAAGTGACACAACAAATTGACGTCAAACAGGATTAGCACCTTCGTATCTTGGTTCCTCAGTAAATACTTTAAATCAACAAGTTACTTGCCTTAATTCCCATCCCTCTGAAGATATGAATTCATTTTTGCTTTCAAATCAACTTTCATGTGAGTAACCACTGCCATGAAACAACTTTCTAGCAATAATAATTTTGGTGATGTGAACAGTTGCTAAAATTATCAGTCAGTAACAGAGATGAGCTCATGGCTGATATCCAACATGTAAAAAGACATGAACTATCTTAAACAGTGTGTATAAATATCTGATGGGAAGCAGTGAAGAAGAAGGAGCTAGGCTCTTCTCAGTGATGACCAACGAAGGGATAACAGGCAGTGGGCACAAACTGAAATACAGGAAATTCCATTTAAACATTAAAAAAATATAATTCACTATGAGGGTGATCAAACAGTGGCACAGGTTGCCCAGAGAGGTTGTGGAGTCTCCATCCTTGGAGATATTCAAAACCTGACTGAACATGTCCCTGAGCAACCTGCTGTACTTGACCCTGCTTGCACAGTGAGGTTGGACTAGATGATCTCCAGAGGTCGTTTCCAAACTCAACCATTCTGTGTGTGATTCTGTGATGTTGAAGCATTTGGGAATAATTCACGATGAAATTAATTTAACACAGTGTAAATCCTGAATAGTAGCATATGTACGTATCAGAATACAGAATGAGGACCCTAACATTAATCCGCTAGTATCTGAAAGCACCAGCAACACCAAACCCTAGCTCAGCACATCTTAAAATCAGACACATCCAGCTGGGCAGACAGCACACAGTTGACTAAGAAATTCCATACAATCAGCCTTAGAAGAGTTGAGAGCTGAAGCCATGGAGCCAGGTCATCTTGTAGAGGCTGGAGAAAAAAATGCTGCCCAGACTTGATGACCCAGAACTGTCTGGGGGAAGGCTGGTAACACTACAGGCACACAGATTTCTTCTTGCTTTTTCAATTTCATTCACAATGTTAAGGATGCTTGTTACTCATATTCACTATGAGAATATTGTGCAATCACTCCCTACCCAAGCAGTGAAACGTTATTCTGTGCATCCAAATTCATTCTTATTAGGAAGAAGCTGGAATAAGTTTATTATACAAGGAACATTCATTGCTACTGTCATTTCACAGAAAATGGGGCAAATTTATTTCTGCTTTTAAAAACAAACAAACAGAAAAAATCCCACAACCCCAGCTTAAAAACAAAGCAATATCTAAATGACAAATTTGCTGTGAGTCACGTAAAGCGCACCAGGGAGTCCCCAGAATTTCTTTGATTAGAGAGTATAATCATGGACTTGCATACAGACACACAAAAGGGACCTGAGCTAGGAAGAAACACTCCCTCTTTCACTTGAACGAATACCAACTATTGATGCATGTCATATGAGCCGTGAGATGCAAATGGATCTCGAAAGACTGTGGTCCCATCTGCAAGTTATTCACCCTGCGGAGGGAGTGACCTGCAGCAGCATTTGTTCTGCTGGGGAGAAGAACAACTCACAGTACAACCATGTAATAACCCTGTGTTATAATCCTTCAAAACAAAACCAAAAAAAACGCACCAAACTAGGACTTGCAATGAAAATGCTTTAATCTCACCTGTGCATGCCAGAGCAGGCTGGGACGCAGACGGGACACTGCTGAGTTACAACATGGTGCCATGGTGGGGTAAGGCTTGATGCTGGGAGGAACTCTGAATGCTCCAGCTGCTTTCACATTGCAAATACACCACCAGAGCCCAAGGAAAGTGCTGGACAGTGGGATATTAGTTTAAATCCTGACATGCTGCAGCCAAGCAAGGGACTAGGAGGGCAGTGAAAGCAACCAGACAGAAGAGTTGCTCAAGGATGACTTGGAGATTTTAAGACTTGAAAGTCCAGAGGGAGACTTGCCACTGAGCGGCTGTCTGCACAGGGAACTGGAGGAGAAAATGAGAAAGCCTGTGAGTTAACAAGTACAGGAGTAAGGCAGAAAACCAAAACAAGCTGCCTACAACAGAACTTGGTCAGCCCAGTTAAAGCTCAGATGAAGCTAAATCTTAGTTTTAGACTAAGATTTACACTGCTTTTTCTCCCATGTTTCTGAATCTACAGAAAGCTTACCCCATTGCACTACATTATTTCTTTATAAAGTGATTAATACAGTTTGGCTTGTCTGAAAGCAGGGAAGAAGACCAGTCTAGTTAATTCAAGCAACAGTGAAGGCTTGTGCAAGACCACATCACATCAGCATTTCTCTGTTCAACACTCCCATAAAACACGGGAAAGTCACGTTGACTTTAACACCATGTGCATTTATCTTGGTGGTAGCTGTATCAGGTTGCTACATGCCACAGGAGAGTGAGGTAGAAGGCAACGTGATGCCTGGTGTCATATTGTACTGCAGTTCAAAGGAAATCAGCTTCTGTATAGGAGAAAGCAATTAGCTGGGAACAATGGGTACATCCCGTAATGGCAGTCTGGGGTGGGAGTGCTGGGCTGGATCCAGCCACGGCTGGGAGGGCTGACTGAGTAGGCTAATGCTTGGCTGGCTAGGACAGGAAAAATAAACTGCCTTCGTTCATACTTTTACCTCTCACAGTGTCTAAATAATATGTCTACTCATTTAAGTTTTCTGCTTAAACATGGTTAAAATTAGAAAAAAAAATGAAACAGCTACCAGAAGAAAATACAGTGAACGAATCAGAGTTTCTAGAGAATATTCCCAGGCACCAATATAACTGGATGCAAAGGCAACTGCAAGAGCAGTAATCTCAAACCAGCAATGTTTTACAGGACATGATGCACTAGGGCTCACTTACACTGCCGATACCTCTCACCAAAGCACAGCTGCCGGGGTAACAGTAGAAATTTACCTGCAGCAACGTAAGGTCTTACTATGGACTAAGTGTGTATGTACTTTTTTAGGCAATTCCCATAACCTATGTTGAACGCCGTCTTGTCCTGATGAACTGGAGTGCTATCCTACCTGAACTAACCAGCACAGAGTCGGTTGAGGTATGCCTGACGTACTTAACTGCCAGACTTTACATCTGCTGACTTACCAGAATACTAGTCTTTTTATTTCTTTTGCCTGCTCAGACACGTTATAAGTGACTTGCTGCATTTCATACCACTTCAGATGGGGCTGTAACAGCAAAAGAAGGAATTTAGTAATATCTGGGGCCAAAGACTGCTCTGTAATCTCAGTTCAATGCTCCTGATTTGATATATTATCTAAAAAGATCGTTCACAATAGAGAAATCAGAGGTTAAGTGATTTTCCTTTTCTTTCCATTTCTAAAGAGCTTCGCGTGACTTCATCTCGCAATGACAGTCTGTACTTACTAACTGTCGCCTCGAAGTACGTCATTATCTACAAGACGGATTCAGTGGGACAGTGAGGGGGGCACTGCTAACTCTATTTTACAGAAAGGGAAACGAAAACACAGAGTCATGAGGTCTCTTCCACAAGGCCATCTACTGAAACCAGTGACCATTCTCCTGGCAAGAGTGGAGCTCCAAGCACATGCTGAGTCCCAAAGATAACAAAGGAAAAGACATGCTGCCAACCCTCCACACAAACTGGATGACTCTCTTAAAAAAACGTTTTGTCAGAAAACCTCACCACCACACATCTCCCCTGAGGACGCCCCCACTGCAGATGTTTGAGCAGGCAGAAACACCGCTCTTGGATGGAGGTCAGTGCCGGCGCCGGGCTCCTGAGTGGGCTCTGTTGCACCAGCAGGGCTTGCAGCACAAGGCTCACTTTGAAGCGCGGATCAAATACAAGCCGTGATTGTTCCTGTGGCACTAAGAGGGAAACCTTACTCCAATGGCCGGAACCGAGACGTTAAAGCACAAATTTCAAAACCTCTTGCCACAAGAGAGGCCTCCAACATGTGGCCCTACAAGCTGTGATATTATTAGGGGGCTGTGAAACACTTGTCAAGCATTAGTCTTTGTTAGAGAAGCTCGCGAGCAACATTTATAGGAAAACAGTTGCTGTAAACTTTACAAGTCCAGCTGTACACAGAAGTTATATGTATAAACATATAAACAGCAGCTCCAAAACCAACTAATTTTGACTGGAGGAGGTTGGGCACCTCCAGCGGCAGATGTGAGGAAACCTCTGTAAAGGCAGATGATTCTGCTACAAAGGCAGGAGCTGGAAGAAGGCATTTGTCCATGAGCCATGCCCAAGCCCCTCCCAATCCAAGCCAAACAGAAGTACACCACTTCTCAGTAGGTGACTGTCCAGAGAGGATTGGTGCTGTATTGGTTTAAAATCACTTTTTCAGCTACACTGGTGCAAAGCTGTTTGCAGGTCCAGCCTTAGAAAAAAGTGCCGTTTCACCTGGAGAGCCAGGACATTGGGATTTACAGCACCATGCTTCTCTCACTTGGAAGATGGCACTCCTAATCCCTGAAGCTCTGCTGCCTTATTCCTGTTCTCAGGGCTGCCAAAGAGCCCTCAGGGTACAGCCTGCAACTACCCCTCCACACCAGCTCCTGCAACTGCGCCCAGGTCTTTTCGAGCTCCTTTAGACCCCCACAACTGTTCTCAGCAGGCACAGCCTTGACAGGAGCATACCTCCTCATAGTGTCCACGAGGAGCAGACTGCCCAGCTCCCAATGGCCAGCTGTTCCTCATCTAAATCTCCATGGGGCTCATATCAATTGCTTCAGAGAGGGGTTGATCTTCACCAGCAGTTTGCAGGGAGGATTGTCAGCCAACAGCCACTTTTCTGAGGGTGGTTCTCCCAACCCAGGCACAGAGGTCATGTCGGGAATGGAAAGATGTGCGTGGAACTGAAGCCTGTTCACACCAGCTGAGGTTTGGACCATGGAATCGTGCTCAGGTGGCGAAACATAATCACCTTCAAGTGTCTGCATGACACCGTGCAGTCAGAAGCTGGCACAGGAGCATTGCTCCTGCCTGACGCTCGTCAGTGAGCCACCTCAGGTGCACCACTGAGGGGTGAGGAGATCTCTGCAGGCGTGCTTTGCTCCCCCGAGGCAGTTCCCTGGAGAGAAGTGAATTCATCCAAACTGCAAAGGCTCCACTCCCAGGATTTCTTCTAATCTCAAACATCTGAATAACTAACTGTCAAACACTTATGTGTGAGATGATCAGCAACACAAGAACTTCTTTTTGATGTCAAGGTCATCTGAAGCCACACAAGTTACGTCTGTTAGCTAGAAAGCTGCTGGTCATGTTTGCATGGGAAAAAAAAGAAGCAAGAACGAGGATGCATTCTGGGAAGGATTACTGAACTGGCAGAGAAAAAAGTGCAATTCAGCACTAAAAATAATGGTAACACAACGAGGAGATTCTTGGAGAGATTCTCCAGTTATGCCGGTGGGCACTGGAGAGGAATCAGAGAGACAGATTCCTACAGGAGCAAAGCATGCTGACTGCTAAACACTTTACGTAAATTGATCCTATGGGCACAAACTCAGCTACTAAATGCCAAACATTTGCAAAAATGCAAGCTAGAGCTCTCTAAGGCCCACAGGCTGACTACAACCTGTCCAAGACCTACTCAGTGTGCCACATAGCCACTAGTGCACTGGGTACACAAACTGGATTCGCACTGGTGGACTCAGCAGAGAGGTGACAGGCTAAGGACACTGTCTGCTGTCCTTCAGGAGACCGTTCCCCCGCCACACCTCCTCAAACACAGGGATATTTACAGCAGCTACCCACATCTCTGTGGTCTTCCCCTGAGGGTGGAGGAGCGAGGACAGGAACTTAGGTGGAAACGCAAGTGGGACTTTCTGTGATTAGTAATACTCTTAGTCCAAAAGCAAGCATAAACCTGGACAGGAATCTCCTCTTGGACCACCGGCTATCACCAGCAGCTCTGTGCTGTTCTCTTTTCTAGCTCCCAATTCATGGGCTGAATTCACAGCCTTGCCGAGTCATTTTTTGTCCTTTGCACAATGCAGCTCTGAGTTTGGTAGCTCCTCACTCTAAGGGAGAAGGTCTTTCCTTTTGTCAGCCTCTGTGCAACCCCTTCCAGGGTTCAAATAGACCAGTGTTTTTCCTAAGCTCTAAACAGAAATGAAAACACAGACAAACTGCCATTTGACCAGTTACGCAAAAAAAAACCTCCTTCAGCGAGGTATGATTTGTGGATTAAACTTTTTTCCCTTGAGCTCAACGCAACCTAAAAATCTCTTCAGGCAGCTTATCACAATTTAGCTAACCCCAATCCTTAAAAGACTTCTCTATCTCAGCACACCAAGGAGGGTCTTTGTTAGGGACTTTCCAAAAGCCCTCGGCAAACCTGCTGCACACAGGGTACAGTACAGGTTTCCGAATTGCACAAAACATCTGAGAAGCCAGAGTGAGAACTGGGGGATTGGGTGTCAGGAACAGAACAAGCCGGGGCATTATTTCACTTTGAAACCTTTTGACAGTCATCTGGAAACTCATCATGTTGTTCCAGGAGCATGGAAAACAGGGGCCTTCAGCGGGAGCACACTGCTCCTCACATCCAGGCTTTATGTGGCTCTAGAGAGGTGGCAGCGGCTCACTTGGGTGGACTGGAACTGATTGGTGGAACAAAAATTACAGAAAACAACTCATAAAATCCCTCGTGATTTCCAGCTGCTTCTTCCCAGACTATGCTTCTCTCACCCTCTGAGACATGCATGAACATGAGACTAAAACGTGTGCAGTCCAAGGGATTAATCAAAGGATGCCATGAATTTGTTGGGAGAAAGCAGACTACATGCCTGCAGTAACAAAGGACATAAAGAGATTGCTATTAAACACTGTCACAGGCTTCTTTGGTAATTTTTGTCTATTCATAATAGCTCTGTGTTGTAGCCCTCTTAAAAACCAGAAAAAATTATCATGATGTAATCTTACCAGTTTCACAAACAAGACCACACTTATGAAAATACCTGAAAGTCTGGATAAGCAAACAGAATATTTTCATTATATTCATCTAAAGAGCGAGATAAACTCCACAACCAGCAGAAAATGCATTCACGTTAACTTATTTGCAACAGAGCTACATCTTGCTAAACAACCCAAAATTAGCTGCTGCCTGGACCTTGAGCTCTATAAAAATATATCTATGCCTCCTTGAAAAAATAGAACATCATATACAAGTACTTACCAGCACACACAGAGTTAACCTCTGTGCATGGCCCTCAAACAAAACTGGTTTTGAGATGTATTTGTTTAAACAAGTTAACAGAAATGTCAGAGGCCATTTCACCAACTGCACATGACGACAGCCGCCTTCCTCCTCTATCAGCAGAGAACAATCACACACTGGGAAACAAGGGCTTACTAATGTTGAGTCAGAGCAGGAAAATCTGTCCAGAAAATGCGTGCAAATGAAAGAAAGAAAAGACAGACTTTGCATTCTGTCTTCCCCCTCTTCCTCCTCTCTTCCCTCAAATAACGTGAGCTAAGCAGAGGCTGCCTCTCCTACTCTGGCTTGAAGAGCCCCATGGAAGAATTTGGCACATCGACAGCTTCATCTGTTCCCACAACTCCCGCATGGGTACAGGTAGTAAATCGGATGTCTGGATAAATCCTAGCTAAGGTTAACGACTTCTGGTTATCTCAGGGCAGGAAACTGTTTTCCAGGAGTATCAGGAAACAGCACGTCCTTCCAAGGATGGGCTTGTGCGTAAAGCACAAGAGCTCTTGGATCTACTCCAAGATGAGAAGCTCCGGACTTTCTATGACCACAAGGACAAACCGTGCTGGCGTTTCCCTCCAACTGCAAGTCTGAGCGCAGGGGGCACGGGAGGCTACCTTCCTTCACCTTCGTAAAGGACCCAGGGCCACAGGGCTCGTTAAGTGTTGGGCCTGCAGAGAATTCCATTTCATTTGACTATAAGAGCCGTCTCTTCCACGTTTAACTGTAAACACTCACTAACAATCGTGCACACGCAGGAACTTACCAGCACCAAAAACAACTGACAAGATCACCTGTGAGACGCTGAGTTCTCTGCCATGTACACGCCTCCTCCTGCACGCTGCCTCTCCTCTTTTCCACACCACAGGTCACTTTTGCAAAACTTCCCTAATGTCAGGAGGATCTCTGTATTTCCCCTCCTCCCCCCGCCCCAGAGTGTTGCATTCCTACATCTACACCCTTTGGAGAAATCACTCCAGCAGTAGTCCCTGCCTACAAGCAGCCGAGCAGCCATGGTGCCAGCACTGGCAGGGCCAAGCTGCACTGTACTCGGACTTCAGCAAGAGGCAGAGGGGAGAGAGGTCTCGCCTGTGCCCCCTGCATTAGACCGGGCCCAGCAGGCACTGGCGGTGCTGTGTACAAGGCACTGACTCAAGCTGAATTTAAGGTCAGTGCCAATAAAGGACATGGTGGCAGTCTAATCGCAGCACCAAAA
Organism: Balaeniceps rex; assembly: GCA_013401315.1. Taxonomy (NCBI): domain Eukaryota; kingdom Metazoa; phylum Chordata; class Aves; order Pelecaniformes; family Balaenicipitidae; genus Balaeniceps; species Balaeniceps rex. The sequence continues at coordinate 177,939 of VYZW01047974.1, forward strand.
AGGATGTCGATGCTTTTCTCTTGAATGTGGATCATGAAAACAAGTTGCACCTGAATCGGGCACAGCTGACAGCTCTCCCTGGCCACAGCCCTGCACTCGTGCCTGCAGCACTACACGCGACAGTGCCCTGGTCTGGCAGCCTGGGCATTAACTCGGTACAAACAGGAACTGTAAGGGAAACCAGGGTTATGCCCTACTTTGGAGTTGGTTTCCACTTGTGACCACAACACAGCACAGGGCTTCAATGCCAGTGCCTTTGCTTTCTCATCCAGGATCCAGAGGGTTCCTTTGCCTGTTGGAGAGGCCCTGCAGCATCTCTCCATATTTCCAATGGACAAGCCATTCTGAAAACACCACCAACCTCTTAACCCTGTTTAATTTTTACGAGCAAGACTTACTCAAAACAAACTAAGAAAAGAAACACCACTTCTGAAATGTCTGATTACACATTTAACTTTTTATTTTCAGCAGAGGATAAAATCCAGGTGAGATGCAACGAGTTATTCTGGTATAGTACCATTTCATTTCTTTCAAAAGACTTAACCATAAATAACTGAATACTCCCACTTCTTCCAGGAACACCAGTCCTGCTCTGCCTTTCTCTCCCTCAAGCAAAGATGTCACGTGTAGGTCACTCCTGAAGTCAGGAGACTTCAGCTATTTCTCATTAAGGAAAGTAGAGGGTTCTACTAAGTCAGAAAAGCTACATAATTCAATGGAAGTCGTAATCTCATTTTGCAAACAGACCTGTTTATGTTGTGGCTTTTCTAGATGCACACTGTAAAACATAGCCCTGATGTGCACAAACACCCCTGGAGTGACAGCCTGCGAAGGTGGCGCTGCAGGGTCCTCCATGGTTCGGCAGTCGGGGCACAGCTGGTGGGGTTCCTCTCCTCCCTACCTGGGTAACGTGCAAGAAAGGCATTCATCAAACTCAGACATTTCACTTCGGGTTCTTCCATTGTGCTAAAATGGTCATGCAATAAAACGTTGCCGATCTTACCCGCCTAATTCTCCCCCGAGGACCCCACTCTGCTTTTAATAATCTCTCCCTGGTCTCGCCTCCCTCACTGGGCTGTTGTGCCGATTAATTAGTTAATGTTTGCAAGGTGCTTTGAAGATGAAGAGTGCTAAGTATTCAGCATTAAGCATGATCATTGTAAAAATACTGCAGGCTCTGGCAAGGCACTTCAGGCAGGTGAGTATTACACTGAAGTCACTACCCTTTTGCCTCAGAACTACCATCACCCGCAGCGCGTTTCAGTTACCTAGAAACACATGGCGCGTCTTGTCTTATAGCTTAATTATAAAACAACTTCTAGTCAATCCCGCGCTGCGTGGCAGACCACAAAGGCCAGCCGTCGTTCACGTTGCACAAAACCCACCACTGTGACAGCCCAAACGGCAAACTCTGCCTCCTGCCAGAGCAAACGATTTCCATAATGTCCCCAAATGCGATGACGGTTAGGTGAGGGAACCCCCTGCGGCAAACAGCCAGGCTGCAGTTGAGATTGTGGCAGATGATAGAGAGACCAAAAATAGGCAGGAGAAACAAGTTATAGGAAAATTCAAGAGCAGAAAATGAAGCAGCAGGAGCCAGAAGTGAGGGAGAGCAGCCTGACTCTGGGCTCCAGACGATAACCTCCAGCAGAGCTGGCTGCAGCCCCACAAATATGCATTACCCTCCCTAGCCACCTCCCTGGTCCCTCCTGGAAAATGCCACTCCTGGGTCTGCATCTGGGTCAGCTCAGTTCCCAGTTCAGCAGTCAATTGCCACCAAAGACAGGTTTGCCCTAAGATGCTGGACTGGGAACTGAAGTCCCCAAGATACGGACACATGTCCCCTGCTGCCCCGAGAAGCCCAAGGGATGGCTCGAGGTGACACCGTGCAGCTGCAGCCGCTCGCTCCATCAGACGGTGTCGGAGCCTGAGGCCCAGGGAAGCGGTGCTGAGCAGGAGGGGACACGTGCTGGACACTGCCACTACGCACGGGGCTGCAGGAGCAACGAGCACTCTTCCTGGCACCATGAGACCTGGGTGAGGCTGAAGAATGCCAATAGCCCTCTGCCTTCCAGTTCCATGCCTTTGTATTTTTGATATATAAAACAGCAAAACACACAGTTTGGGATTTCCTCAGTAATCAGGGATTTCCTCAGTAATCATTAAAACATTTTCTTCTCCCTGCCAGTGCAAGACTGTTGCCTGTTAATGTTTTATATAGTCAATCCCTCTTTCCTATATATTTTCTTTAAACTTACTCTCCAAAAAATGTCATAGTTGCTATTCTTTATGTACAGCATATACTCCATAAGGGAACAAGCTGCTAATCAAGCTAGTAAATAGGTACATCTGTTACCCCATCTATACTGAAATGAGCTAGGAAGCTTTTTTGCAGAACCGTGATACTACCAAGATCCCTGAAGCACTTTTCCCCATCTTGAGCACCAGCCACCTTGCCACAGAGGCTCGCACTGGAAGCCCGCTGAATTAGTGACAGGGCAAGCAAGGGGAAATTTATTAACAAATGAATTCCTGCTATTACAAACCACTTCCACTGCACTACCAGGGCTTTTAAAGGTTCATGGCAGGATAAACCATCTCCTTTCATTCCCAAGAGTGCAATTGAAGGCTTGATTTCCATGATTGCTGAGCTCTTACTGCAGCTCCCATTAGCTGTGGCAGAAGCTGCGAGTGTTTAGCTCTTTGGAAACACAACAGTTTGATGTGTGGAGGGGGCTAAGCACCCCCACTCCGACTGAAGGCTCAAGATGCATGCAGTAAGTTTCTGCTCCTGATGTGAGGGGCAAGGGCAAGTGCATGCTTGGGGAAGCCTGTTACACACCGTGTCCATGGGCTTTGAGCATGGGGCTGCCCTGAGCAGGGATGGGAATAGGCTGCACCTGCCGAGAAAGCTTTGACTCCAGCTCGTGCGCTGGTACCTGCAGTTAAAGGCAGCCAGGAGTGGGGAGAACATGCCAGGTCTGGGGTCCTCTGGGGGGGTACTGATCACAGCCTTAGCGGGCACCAGTCCAGAAGACAACTGGGGCAACAAACTGATGTGCTCATGAAGGGCTGGGCCTCCCAAAGCTCTACAGTAGCAGCAGTTTCAGCTCTACATCTAATTGGCAAGAGGAACATTTGATAGACATCTGCCCTCAGTAGAAAGTGCTTTAGAGAGACAGCAGATTCTTCAAAGTAATTCTCCCACATCACCTACAGTTCCTCCTTCTTATCTAAATGCATTATTAGCAACCCAGCTATTGATGCTCCCCAGGGATTTAATTATTCTCAAGAAATCACTGTTTGCTGCAGCCGGCAGACAGTGCTGGGTAAGGTCCTCTGGGATCAGACTCTGGGCTGCTTTATGGCTTGACATTGGAAGGAAATCGCGTGAAGATCAGTCTTCTTGTACATGATCAGATAAATGCAGTCGTCAAGCACAAAGTTGAAGCTCTTCAGTGAAGAAGGGTAGTGTTATTTTTTTTTTTCAAATGCTGATATGAACTATTAAGTCAAAACCAAATCATGAAGCACTTACTCAATCTCTAGTGTCTGACAGACTCATACAGGCTTCTGTGGGAGGTCTGTTTGAACAAGGCTATTTTCAACTATCCACCTGGGGGGGAAAAAAAAAAAAAGAGAGAGAAATAAAGAGGAATTTGTTTCAGGATAATCTAGTCCAACCACGTGATGCTGACTGATCTGTGATAAAATTTCCAGAGCTCGGCAGGTGTCTGGGGAGTGACTGCAGCCACCCATTCAACACAACAATACACAACCACGAGAGAAAGATCCGCAACAGAGGTCAAAGGAAAAAGAGTGTAGGAAGTTAGGTGTGAAGATGAATGATGAAACAAGATAAAGCTTGTGCCAAACATGATTTACAGTAAGAAATGAAATCCTCTTTCTGGGTGAGAGCAAGTCGATTGGTCACAGTTACACGTCTATGCATATTCAGATACACTGGGACAACCGGTTGAAGACCCCAGGAATCCCAGGCCAGAACACAGCTCACAGCACACTTTGTCCACTTACTTCTTCCACATCACTGCTACTACATTCAGCAAAGGAAAGAGATCTTATTCTTTCTCTTCCAGAGCTCCTGTTGTCACAGAGAAGCTGAAAATCAGCAACAGAGCGATGACATAAATTCAAGCAGAACCAATTCTTTGCTGTTTATGTAGCTCAAACACCAATGACACAGGAGAAAGTTTCAGCTTGCTGTCAATACTCAAAAGCCAAAGTCCCCACAACCCAGACCTTTTGGCTGTCAGATGTTTCAGAATGACATACTAAATATAGTCATGACCCTAAATATACCCCATGTACTGTCTGCGTAGAGTAAAACACTATGTGTGGACCAGCTAGACAGATTTATTTCAGTATTGGTGTCACACGTAGGATAAACAATACCTGCTTATCCAAACCTGCTACACTGCTATAGAGGCTGCTGTACTGCAGAAACTCGATGTCGGAGTTAACTATAGAGAAATAGGAATTAAAGCAGCAAAGTTGCTGAGGTCTAACAAGTACCGACTAAATGACATTAAGGAGATAACATGGGCTCAAGTTACCAGACAGGAAAGAGGACGGATAAAGAGTCCCCGCATATACGCTGGCTTCTCCCTCGGAAAATAAAGCAAGCATCATTTTGCACAACTCCCTCCTGACTCTTCTGGAGAGCGCTTCCCAATACGCAAGTAGAAAGGCTCGTGCAGCCGTGGGCAGGAGGCACACCCCCACATTCCTAACGCGGGGAGCCAGCCTCCCTTCCTCCGCGGGGGGATCATCGGACCAAATTAAAAACTAAACATTTCCCAGCAAGACTTTCACATACCGGGAACTTCTTGGTCAAGGGAGCAGCACATTAACCTCAAAGTTTTTCCCACAGAAGCTGGGGATCGTGGGTTTATGAACGTTAGGTCCTTTTACTTTCTGTGCAAGCCATTTTTAATTCTTGCAAACTCTACCCACTTTATTACTGAAATTGGAGCAGCCTGTTCCAGGGGAAGCACGTACTCAGCAGCTCACCGAGTTTTGCTCCTATAAAGGGAAAGAGCAAAACCAAATCAAAGAAACTAATTTACTACAGAAAGTATAGACATTAAATACTTTGGAAGATGTCTAAGTAAATTGGTGTGGAAAACTGACAGTTGAAAAATAACATAATAATTTTATTATTTTTGTCTGAATCCTCAAACTCCTGTGCACTGTTCTATTTTCTAATGTAAGGAAAAAGAAATTAAAAACAAAACAAAACAAAAAAAAACCACCACAAATGACCCAAAAGAGCTGATGGCCTTAGCTTCTCCAAGAAATCTACAACTAAATGGTCTATCAGCCTGTACAAATGCTGCACTAGTTACTGCCATGACTTGCACATACAAGGACTTTAAACCTGATTGCTACTGTAATGATGAATCATTGCATAACTGAAGCATCGCAACCGAAGTATCACTTGCAAAGGGATCACCCTCTACCGATTTTTCAGTTCCCTGTTCGTTTTTTCACTGCTGCAACTCTATTCCCTAGAGAATGACCATAAACACCCCTAAGGTAATGACCTAGCTAAACACGACTGTATTTATAGCACTATTATTTCCCCTTTAGTACATTTCGGAGCACAGAGAGAGCAATCAAACCCCTTGAGGATTATATCCTAACATATCTACTATAAATATTTATCTGACTGACTGAATTTTAGCTTTACCTAGGTCTTTCAGGGACACACAGTGGGCCTTAGCTTGGGAAACCAGAGAAGCAACACAACATGACCTTCTCATGTTCAAGCCAGTTTCCCCTTACTATTGCTGGGTTAAGTTACCTGTGCGTAACCTCTTTGGTATGGCCTCGCAGCGTCACTGCTTTTCGCAGAATGAATGCCAGGACTCGCAGTCCTTGATTGATGCTGCATTTATTGCTGAAGTTGATGATGGAGAAGGTAGCTGATTTCATCATATTTTCATGCCACATAAGACCCTTTGCCGTGACAATGAAAAGCCTGGCACTGCCCAAATCAGAATCCCTCCAGAGAGGTAGCTCCTTTCTGCCTAGTACAGTACATTCTCACGAGACAAAGATGTTCATTCAGCTACTAAAATAAAAGAAAAATAAAATCCTGGTCAGAGTAACATCTTGGAAGTAAATTGTAAGTCAGATCAACAACATACCTTCTGGAGCACGAGCTTTGACTTTGGATGCCTGCAATGATATCTGCCTATGTACTTCACACCTCATCCTGTAAACTTTAGCCTTGCAAAGCAGCTCCCTTTTCAGGCACAGGTTCTCAACAGACGCCGGATCCCACTTAGGAGCCTCCACACTGGCTCGCCTGGCACATCTGTGCAGCGGGAAGGTTTGTGGGAAGGCAGCCCAGGTTCCTAGCATCGTCCTTGCTCAAACAGCTCCAGGGGCAGCAGCTATTTTAACCCACCATGGCACATTGATTGTGGGCACGGTGTGCTGCTCCGTTCACGCGTCATGCTTTGTCCCAAGCGGTTGATTTCAGGCAGCCTTTGGGACTGACAGAGCCATGCTAATGTAAAGGCTGTGGGAGAAGCCAGCAGAACCGGAGGAGAATCGCTGCTGCAACTACTGCCCTCGCTCCGCACATGCTGCTGCCTTTGGAGGGGGAGACCTGGCGCTGCAGGGTGGGACAAGACTGCATTGCAAAGGGGAAAAGTTCAACAGCAGCTCCAAAACATCTACCTGAGGAAGCGGGGCATCAGCTCCCCGATGCATTACCGTGGTGCGCCCCTAAGCTTACCTGCCATTCATCAGCCTCAAGGATGGACTGGTATCACAGGTGGCTTTTAGAGGGGTCTTCCCAACTGCAGTACGACCACCGTTAGTACCACTGCCCTGAGGATGCTGAGGTAGCCTAGCATGGTGTCCTCAGCTATTAACAGCAAATTGACCCTAACAATTAACTTGAATGCTTGCCATGAGACAGGTATCTAAGCATCGCTTCACTAGCAGGAGGAAAGATCAAGAAGAATTGTGATAAACTGCGAAAGTAAGCAATGTTTAAACAGCCTCAGATCTGCTTCCATGCAGAACTGCAGAACTACCACAAGGCTGGAGGAAAAAAACAAAAAAACCCAAACAAATTGAATTGCTCGGATTTGGCCATTACAGGCAATTCGTCTCAGCAGAAAATGTAAATACTTGAAGGGACCTTTGCCAAAAATACAGTGCCTCCTTTCCTCCTCTCCCGTTTCAGGGTGGAGACAGATTCCTCAGACACACACTTTGCAAGGCCAGCAACGCTCTCTACCGCTTTACAATGTTCTCAGATGCTGAGGGATGATACAATTCACAGATGAAGGAGTTTAGTTCAAGAACAAATTTTCCTCTTTTTAAAAGGATTTTTTTTTAAATAAACTCTGATTATTTCAGTACTCCCACTTACACTGTGGCCCCACACGCAGGTATATCAGCAAAGTGGCGTGAAGGAAAGTCCAGGCCACTGGAGCAGGAATAGTTTTGTCAAGCCGCTTTGGTTTGTTTTGTCAAAAGGTTTTGTTGCTAAAGAAAACATGGCACTGAGCTACACCTTGAGTCACATTTTGGTCCTGAAATATTCTCACAGACTGCAGTTCTCCCTTGCTCTCCCTGCACAGGCCAATGTACTAAGAGCAGGCTGAATCCCACCCCACCAAGAGCCAAGAGACATGTGATGGGTGGTGGTTACAGGCACTGAGGTAACATTAGGAGACATTTAGCTCTTGGCTTGTGACTTTTAAATCCTTCCTTCTCCAATTTGCCGAATTCTCGGTGCACAAGATGGTATGAGCAGCACAAACTGCCACAGAAACTCCCACTGTGAGGTCCACCTACAATGAGGTCCACCTAACCTAGGGATGATCAATCACCAAGAGGATGAAAATCCTGCCTGGTTCTGCAGCAAGGTGGAGTTCATCCCACTTGGGCAGCAGAAGCAGCTGACATCTGCTTCTCACCTCACATCAGGCTGCCCTTGGGCTGTCAGCAACAGAACTTTTTTATGGGGCTTCACTAACTGAGGAACCCACCTGGGTCTTAAAATTATTAATTTTAAAAGCAAGAAAGATAAAATCAGTTTTGTGTTTGCCTTAAACGCAGACCTGCTCAGCGCAGAGTCCCACGCACAGTTGTGCCACCGCGAGGGGAGGTTCACTCGGTTCCAGAAGCCGGGACGAGAAGTCAAGGGTGGAGTGGGGGACATTGCCACCAAAGTGCCTGCACCATGAAACTACACCCACAGCAGCCCACTGCAAGAACAGCCCTGTCCTTCACCCCACAACTTCCCACTGAACCACCACAACGGCAGCAGCAGTACTGACAGGGCTGAGGAGCAGGCTGCTTCACAGGTCCCCAGCTGAACAAGTCTCCCGAGAGCCCTCAAGCTGGGCAGTGAAGCAGAGCCTTCAGACCACAGCGCATCCCGGCCCCCTTCAAGGGAAGCCTCCTCTCCCTTCTTCTTCCATGCGACATAGGTGGCCATGGAAAAGAACAGCATTATGGGAGGTGATCCTGTCGATGGTGCCTCCTAAGCTCCGCACACCAAGGACAGCATCCTGGAGCACAGTCAGGATCACAGCTTCACGTTCTCTGCTCGCCACAACCTTTCTTCACGGATCTAAGGGGACCCCACATCTCCTTAATGACTGTTTCAAAAAGGATGCAAGAGTGGATGTATCTAAAACACTGCAGAAACCAACATTTCCACCAGACACCAACTGGTAGGCATCTCGACACCAAGGAAACAGTGCTGAGCTGGCGGAGCAGGCGTTAACCAGCTGGCCACTCACCATCCCAAGGAGAAGCACTGGGTTTAAATACTGCAGAGGCTGCTCAGAGAAGCTGTAGTGCTTGAGGGACAAGGTGGTGCACAACAGGCAAGGATGGGTGTGGGGACTGTGGGATGCCTGTGGAGAACAGCCTGCCTTCCAGCCCCTGGCTTGTGAGGAAACCACATCTGCAATGCAAATTGACCGTGCACAGGGAAGTTATCATCCTAGACAGATTTGCAGGCCTGATCCTCTTTCGCTGCTGAAAGGGAAACTGGGATTTTCACCATAGATGTTCATGTGGTAAAAGCTCTGCCCAGCAGCTGACTACCAGAGGAGGCACAAGCCAACTATTTCAACTGCAATTCAACAAAGATTTGGAAAAAAATCTAAAGTCTTGGGGGTTTCCCTGCCACTCCCAATGTACCCATCCCTGTTACTGCCTACCTTTACCAAGATCAACACCCAAGCCACCCACCAGCATCAGAAGGCGTTTTGATGTTGCATATCCCCAGCAAGCTGACTCCAGCACTGGGGAAGTCAGCAGAAAAGGCTGCTCCCATGGGTGTCAAATCGGGCAGGTGACAAGGACAAACGCAGGTGGATGACAACAAAAGATCTTTCTGAAGTGCAGTTTTACACAGTGACCTCAGTATTTGATATATAATCCATTTATCAGTATCATAAAAGGTTTATACCTGTGTAATTAACCTAAGCATTAAGTAAATAACTTACCTGGCCCAGAAAACAAAAAAAAAAAAGCAAACCCCACAAGCCCTGACACAAGTATAAATGTGCCACATCAGACAGCAAACAAGTTTTCTGTGGAAAAACATGAGACACAATATCTCTTCACCCAAACAGAAAGACCTGCCACACACTTTTGGACCTAAATTTCCTGATTTCTACAGCTGCTGTGGCAGGGGGCAAGAATGACTTACTGGAGTGCATGAGAACTTAATAAACTGGTTTGTTGATGGCAAAGCTGTGTGCAACCCTACGCTGCAACACGGCCAGATTCCCACTCCCCAACCAACCAGTGGACCCGCTGGCTTCTGCTGGAGGTTACCTTCCACTCCCACGGCTCCGTCAGCCCCAGAGGTTGTGCAAGCCCAGTTTCGGGCACAGGCAGCCAGGTTACCTGAAGTCACCACCCAGTACACGTTCAGTGATGCCTTCTACTGGCACAACCGCGGCAGTGTCCAACTGGTGGGCAAAAATGAACGGTAACATCTTTAACATGCACAGTTAGCGGCCCTCGGGGGCTCTCTATGGCTTTGCTAACTGGAGGGCTCCAACTGGGAATTTTTTTAAGAGGACTTCAAGCCTTTACCAGACCTTTGAGGCTCTCGCCTCCCCACCTGTACAGCCCGTGAGGAGCATGGGAAACCTTTGTACCTGCATCAAAGGTGAGTGAAGCAGAAAAGCCCTCTCAGCAAGCTTCTGCACAGGAGCACACCAACCTCCAAGTGGTCAAACACATTATGTGATAAGAAGCGGCAAGTCACTGAATAATTTATGTGATAAACTATTTCTGGAGCATTTGATCAGCTCTACTGGCTATCATTATTTTTGCTGAATCAACAGCCCCCATCAGAGCATATGGTCTAGCGAAAACAAGCAGCACTGTGACAGGTTAGGAAAGACATTTACTAAATTAAATGCACACCCCGCTTGCTCTGCTGAGCCACAATGCAGTACGTTCATGGAAATCTAAGCAGCTAAATGCATACTCTTCCTGAAGTGGCTGGCTGAGCATACACAATCTGTCCCTTCAAGGTTTTCCCATTAACATACCCATGTGTAGAGCTATAAATCAAAATGAAAGAGAACAGAGCAGGCCAGCAGAAGAGCAAGAGAAAGAAAATATATTACAGGCCGTTTTGCAAAAGGCAGTGATTAACTATTATCAGTTAAAAGCCGTTGCGGACAGAGCGATTCTGCACCTCTGCCACCTGCAACAGAGGGCTGGGGACGTGGAAGGAGGTTGGAGAGAAACAAGGTGTTCAGCTGCTCTTGCAAACAGAAACAAACATGACAACTTCTTTTTTAGAGAGATTCAAACCACTGCTGAATACACACTTCGATTCAGAATTTACTGCAAGCAGAAAGAAGACAACAATATTGACTTCTGTAGAGAAGTCAGAGGACCCAAAGCAAAGGAGGGGAACGCACCAGTGAAGCACAGAAAGTGCCCTGGCGAGAGGACGGGCTGCACAGCTGCCCTGGCACCTTCCTGAGGCCGCTCAGAGAGCTGGCCTGGCGCAACAGGCTGCCCACATCCAACACAGGAAAGGAATTTATGCAACCTATCCCTCCACTTCAGAAAGTAGCTCCTGGGATTTGCTGGGGGGGGGGGGGGGGGNAACATTCCCCAGGGACATCCCTCACTCCTACATAATCTTAAATCCTTCCTTGCCGCGACCTTTCTCCAAATGGCAGCTGTGAACCACTGTTCTTGTTGTACAGACTTGGTGGATTTTCAGAAAGAGAAAGAAGCAGCTGCCACAAGGCACTGCCGTTGAACAGATGATAATTTGATCAGCACTGGGATTACGAGACTTCTTTTCCTAGTGGAAGAGCATGCATGGTACGCAAGCCCCCATACTTGCACCACGGAAAACACATCCATGGGACCACCTGGGTAGATCTGGCAGCAAAATCACTGCTTAACTCGTTTTCCCAAAGGTGTGTGGCTTTGGACAAGAAGAATCCCAGCACATGCTGGGATCTTCAGCTCAAAATACAAATTCTCTTCATATTCAGTACTAATGATACACAAACTCCCAACTACCAGCTGCACGCAGAAGGCAACCTCATTTTCTACCCTTGATCATGCTGAGATGCCAGTAGGGTACACAAGAACACCCCAGACCAGCAAATTATTCTGGTGAGGTGAATCAGTTCACTGGGCAGCGGAGAGCGCGCCAGCACGCATGACGAGGCAGGAAAGCTGCCAGCTGCCCTTCAGCTGCCGGAGCAGCTCCTATCTGCACAAACACACTGGCACAACACCCACTCGCTATCTGGCAACAGCAGATTTTACACTGCTCAGCACTGCTGTTAAATACAGGAACCATTTTAGAGCACAACAACAAAGTCACACATAACAGGTTTAACCAAAGCTGCGTATTTTCCTGCTATGGAAACCGGTCACAAGAACCAAAAAGCTGCCCAAAGACAAGAATTTCATGTGCTGCTCTCTCCTAATCTGCCCTGCTCCCTTCTGAAACTCGAACGCTGATGAATGGCGACATGGACTAGTTACAGCCAGCCCAGAGCAGCAATCTAAGCTTTTCACATCAAAGCTCTGCCAATGCATTATCAAGGGTCACACCGAAGTGCAGATATTTCACCCGCCACCTCCAAATGACCTCATGCAATGTGCAGCTTTGCTTCATCTTCACAGAATGGATTCCCCACATACAGACAGACAACAGACCTTTAAGTTGTAAGGCCTTAAGACACTTTTTTCCCAGAAGCAGGAATAATCCAGAAGTTCAAGCAAATGGGAGCTGGCAAGAGCTTGGTGGTCCACAACTGAATGTGAGGGACACCACCACATTTAGAAAAATGCTCAAAAGATAGCTATGAAAATTGCACCTTGTCCTTGCCTACTAAGAGTAGAAAATGTACTGACTGAAGCTGTAGCAAAAGGTGAGCAGAGACTCAGAAAACCTTCAGAAAATGAGACAGCTAAGCACGACAATCATCACTGGAATTTACAGCTTAAAATCTGTCAGGGAGGCTTACATCAAGTTATCCTGTCACAGAGCATGAAGGTGGGCTAGATAACCTCTCAAAGGTCCATGTCCAAGCCTATTCTTCTATGAACCTAAAACTACTGGTATTTCATGCCAAGCAACCCAAGAACCAAAGCACTCAGTATTCTGTACTGCAGAAGTTTGGTTTTAAATATTTGCTGCTCTGTACACCTTAGCAAACACTCTCCTGCTTTCTAAACATTTAAGTAAACTCTTTTTAGGATTTGTAAGCTATGTTCCCACCCATCTAACACCAGGCCCTCCAGCTGGTCCTCCTCTGCCATGCCACACCAGGGCCCTAATCTCACAAACTGAGCCTCTGAGGGCAACTTCATGCACAAATCTCCAACAGCCTCCACACACTCACAGGATCCTTCCCACAAATTGACTGTCTTGGAGCAGAAAAAAATTGCACCTTGTCTGAAAAACACTTCACAGACCGTAACTGATGCAACAGCCAAACATTGCATACGTAGGAAAGTACAGCCCTGCTTTGCAAGAGCAGAAATGCACTGCGAAAGCTCAGCCACCAAGACGGAACGATAAACAAATGACGAACAGGGGAAGGCACGCACGTGGCAGGCCTGCGCGGGACAGCGGGGCACGAGGAGCCCTGCCGCACAAGCAGAGGGCTCCTTTTGGGTTAGTCTGCTTTGCACCCCAGAACACTGCACACGTGGAGATGCACAGCTTGGTCAAATCGGTGGGGTGTGAAGGCACAGAATCTGTGCGTGCGTATATATGTGAAGTATCACGTACTTCTGTTGTTGAATCCAAATATTTTTTCAGCCTAAATTGCATTGGTATGTGTTCTAAATTTTTTTTTATGCAAGTTTGGGGTTTTCAGTTTATTTTACAGTCATCTTTGTTACTAGTTTTAAAATACATATATTTATACGGTTTAGAAAGAGCCATCTGGAATCACGTCCTGAAAAACACATCCTTCTGGCAGGCAACTTGCGTACTTCTGAGTAATTAGCGTGTGTTTATGGAAAGACAGGGCATGCTTGGGTTTTTTTATTTGTGAGCCCACTCTTCATTAATTACATTTTCCAAAGAGCGAGAAATAACATTCTGCCTCTCTCAAACTCAGCTGCAACAAACCCCCGCGTACAAGGCCAAGATGTAATATACACTACAAAAGGCTGTGACTTGTGCCTTCGTCCCCCCCACAGCTTCTGTACATTTGCCTTTGCGTGCTCCTGCACAGCTCTGCCCCAGGGGAGGTGGCTTCCCGGGGACAGGCAGTGGCTGCAGGCACTGCAGATTCAGACAGCCGCAGCTTCTTCCAACAAAGCCCCTCTGCTAGATTACACACCTGCTAGGAGTTCTGCCATTTCTCTGTTTCCAAAGCAACAGATTTTTTTCCCCATCTATTCCATTTATTTCAGACTTCCTTTAACTTTAAAGCTTTTCATGTTTTTGAAACACCTATACAACCTGATTTAAGAAACATCTAAAAGCCGGACCCCTTCAAGAACAAAGGCCTTCAAAAAGTCAATTTACCTAAAATGTCTAACAACTGCTGAAAGTTGTATATTCGTTTTAAATTTTACAATCACAGTCTGCTGAAAAAAGTGCATATTTGCTCAGAGTTCAGCCCCACAGCATGCAATGCATGTGTCTTAAACTACTCCCAAAGATCCCGAACTCAAACGGGACACCTTGTTTTCTTAACTGTGTCAAAAAGCTTGAGCTCTCATTTCTAGCTCCCCAGCAATACTAGCTGATCTGCCAGCACACCTGGAATGATGTTGTGTAACAACAAAGACCTGTTTGGCCTAGGAAGGTCTGAAGAGACTTAAGACATTGTGAAAGGAAGGCAAAAAAAAGTGGGATAAAGATAGGCTCAAAAGCAGTTTATGAAACATGCCTCAAAAGAATTTCTGCCCTTAAAAAAGCTTCCTTCCAGCTTATCTGGGAATTGTTCTTTCTATGCAGCCAAGTGTATTTCAGATGCAAACTACTGTCATACCCAGGACTACATACAAAACCATGAACTGCCCCTTGCATCCAGGTCAGCGGCTCTCAACCTTTTCCAATCTGCAGCCTCAATTCTTAGCAGTAGTATTAGCTCTTCTGCATACCCAGTATAAGCCTATTCACAACCAGCCAGCTTTTCTCAGTTATGTGGTGTGGATCCATTGCAACCAAGTTCAGAGACAGGAATCAGATTTAAAAATGCTACTCTACACAGCTAGGTGACTTATTCAGAGGTGTAAGTATTTCCAATGAACATATTGCAATCATGATGCATTACATATTTATATAATTCACGTGATGTAAATTCATAATTGCCTTTAACAAATGTCATTGTCACATGTATTAAGGACATTTAAATGACTTGAAAAAGCTCAGATTATCCTGCTTACTCAAAACCTCTGCTGGCTAACTGAAGGGAAAGTTGTCCTAAAATTTAAAAGTACAGGAGCAGAGGTAGTAAATAACTAAGGAAAGTGGCAGCCCTGAAGTCCAGTAAAGTGACAAATTACTGTATTGGGCCCGGCTGAGATGGAGTTAATCTTCCCCATAGCAGCCCTCAGAGTGCTTTGTATTATGTATTTGTAGCTAGAAAGGCGTTGATAACACACCAGTGGTTTGGCTACTGCTGAGCAGTGCTTGCACAGCAGCAAGGCTGTCCCTCCAACATTGCCCCCCCTCACCAGTAGGCTGGGGGTGGGCAAGATCTTGGGAGGGGACATAGCCAGGGCAGCTGACCCAAACTGACCAAAGGGATATTCCACACCATATGACGTTGGCTCAGCAATAAAAGCTAAGAGAAAGGAGGAGTAAGGGGGGCCTTGGTTATTTACGCTTGTCTTCCGGTGCAACCACTATATGTACCAAAGCCCTGCTTCCCAGGAAGTGGCTGGACATCACTTGCTGATGGGAAGTAGAGAATAAAATCTGTCTTTTTTTTTGCTTCCGCGCACAGCCTTTGCTTTTGCTTTTTTATTAAACTGCCTTTCTCTTGACCCATGAGGTTTTTTTTCCATCTCATTTTCTCCCCACCTGTCCTGCTCAGGAGGGGAGTGATAGAGCAGCTTGGTGGCACCTGGCGTGAAGCCACGGTCAACCCACCACAATTACAAAATGACCCAAATCTTCAAACTGGCAGTGCAGCATTCACAGATCTAGTTTTCCCCAGCATCTATTAATGTCATGCTATAGTAGGACTAAATCTTGAGACAGACAACCACATATACAGTGCTGTCTGCTACATGCCAGCAGCTACTCCAGATGTAGTGTTTGAGAAAGTCTGAGAGCCAGAATAATCCTATTTAGTTCCGAGAGATCAAACAGGATTGGTAAAAGGGTAACATACCCACAGATTAGCGAAATGTTCTCAATTTAAGTGTGATCACTTTGCAATCAATCTTCATCCATAGATACAAAGAAAGTTTTTGACCATGTGCAGAGACATTAGAGTTCCATGAAAAATATACATTCATATATATGAATAAACTTGGGAATGGTATTCATAAAACACCAATGCCCCCTTATCTACCCTTCATACAAATTTTGACTCACTTATTGACACAAGAAGGTTCTCCCACAGCCATACATACCATCAACAAAGGGAACACATGAACAGAGCACAGCATCTCTTTCTTAGCAAAAAAAAGCCCATCAATCAATCAATATTCTCTAGTAATCAACTTTTCTAAACAAGGTTTTCTTTGGAAGGAAGTATTTAAATATACTATCAAAATACCACTTGTTTAAGCAGACAAAGTCCATGCTGATGTTATCTACAGTTAATTCATAGTGAATCTAAAATGATGCACTGATGCGACTTACAACCCAGCACAGCTATATGCCTAACCATACCTGCAATTACAGCAATTAACAGTTCTGAAGAGCTTCCCAGAGCTCATTGTTGACAAGGTCCTTAACAAATAGCTTAGATATGAAACTTCCAAGTCTTTGCTCTTAATTCTTTGTGCTCTGCCACTACTATGAAAATAGCAGTACCATTCAGCTCACAACAGAAAAGCCTCCACCCAAGGCAATTGTGAATGAACTGCTTCCAAAGGAAATGCAGTCCACTTAGATCCCGGGAAAATACTGGTCAGTGGACTGAGCTGACAGTTTGCAGCATCAAACCACAGACATCACCTGAAGGGCAGGAAGGGACCCTTCTCAAAGAGTTTTCTACCCCACACTACCCAAAAGCAGAAAACCACTGCCAGTGGAGATCCTGGGACAACATTATCTAAATGGTTACAGCAGACACAAACCTAATTCTCAACCAGACAAGCACCATAAATAACCTAAACAGATGCACAGATGTTACTTCTGTGATAAGAGCAGGGCAGTTAGAGCTGCAGAAAACTCTGGATTTCATTCAGCTGATACAGGACAACTCCTGTTATCCTTGAATATTCATTCCCCTACCTCGTAATTTTTTCATCCCGCTGCAATTAAGTATATTTAAACTCCTAGTCTCTTGCTGCTCCACACTGAAACTCTATACCAAACCCACCAGACCACCCTGCCCCCAACTAACCAGGCTCAGCCCTAGAGCTATCCTGCAGCTTTGGCTTAGTGACAGGTGTCAACCTGTGACTAATGGAGTGCTGGGGTAGCAAACTGTGGGCTTATTAGTATATTTGGACATGGATATTTTAATACCCATCTTTTTTGTTTGTTTGTTTACAGCAATATCCTATCCAACATGTCCACAGAGTAAGAGCAGACAGATCAAGTCAGTCGGCTGTCAAGATAAAAATCTTCCTCTATGTATCCACTATCCATGACTAAGCATGACTGCAAGAGAAGAAAGTGCTCTTGAGTTTAGCTGAAGATACAATCCCATATTGGAGTACTTCGACTCAGCTGGATAGCAGTGTTTTAAGGGTGCTGCGCTCGGTGGGAATTCTCTTTCCTAAACTGAACATTAAACACATTCATAGAAACCAACTGGGTGCCAGAACTCGCTACCTGTATAATGCTGGATTCCTTGCTCTGGGCTCTGATGGATCCTATTCAAAACCTGCTCATATGACAGCTGTATTACTGCTTGCTGGCTCATTCTGTAAATCCTTGGAAACGTTTCAGTACAGACCTGAAATTAATACTGACAGTGACCAGGCACGTCCTGTAACTGCACACTTCATTGGCTGCTGAAATGAAGACCAATTTGTCTTGATACCTTTAAAGAAGAGAACAGCTAGTAACAAATTCCTGTATTTTCTACTGAAGGTACTTCTATCTTTTCCTCCCCAAGCAAGTTTTATTTGCACATCCTACTTAAGAAAAAGAAAACTTACTTTCTCACAGAACCTGATCCCCCTCTTACCCGAAAAAAAGAAATCGTTTGTTTTTATAGCAATGCCTAGTCACACAGTGACAGGTCAAGGCTGAGTTAACATTTTCACTGTACAACACATTTCTTGAATCTTTTACAAACCTACCATAAAAACTCACCAGGGACTATAACAGGCTTTATACAACCTCATTAGATGAATAGACAGATTTTTTTCCTTAAGACAGCTTTCACAACCTAGACCGAGTGCCTATAGTTCACTGGGTTAAGGATCCTGTGTGTTTATTCTGGAAGCTGATCATTTTATCTCTACAATACTTTAGCTTGGGTTGGCTATCCTCCACCATAAGCCCAAACACTTCTGAAAGTGTCAACCCACCTTAAAAACCACAGGTCTGTGAAGTCAACTTGCTGACTGGAAGGTTGTTCCTCTCTCAATTGATTTCCATTCATTGTTACATAAAGACCACTACAATGTACATCTTAGGTGTCATTTATACATAGCTGGACTGTTACAAAACTTACATACTTTCCTGAAACTGTAATTTGAAAGTTTAGCCTTCATCAATTTAACTTTTTTTAAAATACAGGAGGTTGCTACAGGATTAAATGTCTTTACTGTAGGTACTGCAAGAATTTGATCTGTATCCTATGTTCTCCTACTAGGTTGATCTAAATGTAGTTAGTCCCAATGTGTCCCAGTCATTTTCAGACGACTGATTTAAGAATCCAAACATATTTGGGCCCAAATTTGCAGTTCCATGAAACCATGAGCTTTTTACATTAGACTAAGACTGTCTATGTCCAATAAAGCACTGGTGTAAGTTCCAAGAAGAAAAAAGGAACACCATCTACATCCCAAGGCAATTCACAGAACTGTTGGGAAGAATAACAGACAAACATTTTTAGTCAGTAAGCTAACACTCCACTATTTCTGTCCTTGGTATTTAAGCTTCTTGTTTCATCATCAGACATGAAGCTGTACATGATCACCAATGCTTCTCAAAATGACAGTAGGTATTTTGCATTTTTTTTCCAAGGGAAGAATATTCTCATTACCTTTCCTAATCACCAGAAAAACCTGTACTGAGACAAACAAAAAATTCCAGTATTACTGATCTGACATACATAGTGTAGCAAGGTGGGTATGGAAAAGGGGTAATAACTCAAGTTGTGTTAATGTTAATATAAAATGAGGTATCCTCTAAGAAAAATGTGAAAGATCTATCTTTACTTAAAGAAAGATACCTTTCAGAGTCTAAATTAAGAGTTTCCCTTAAACCAACACAGATTGACTTGCTTGCAAGAAAGGAGAAAACACCTAACATTATCAGGTATGAATTTGGAAACGCGCAAGTTGTGCAGGGTTAATTTTAAATTGCACAACTGTGATTTTGGCATTTAAACTTTTCCCAGTTACTTTTGAGAGGGAAAAACAAGAAAAGGAAAAAAAAACCCAAACAAACCACATTTTAGCCACAACACTTTGGCCTGATCCTTCCTTACCTTCTCTGGGATATACTCCTCCCTTCAATATAGCATAGTCCAAGTAACAGTTTATTTTCATAGAATCGTAGAATCATAGAATGCTTTGGGTTGGAAGGGACCTTTAGAGGTCATCTAGTCCAACCCCCCTGCAGTGAGCAGGGACATCATCAACTAGATCAGGTTGCTCAGAGCCCCGTCCAACCTGACCTTGAATGTTTCCAGGGATGGGGCCTCCACCACCTCTCTGGGCAACCTGTTCCAGTGCTTCACCACCCTCATTGTAAAAAATTGCTTCCTTTATCTAGCCTAAATCTCCCCTCCTTTAGTTTAAAACCATTACCCCTTGTCCTATCACCACAGGCCTTGTTAAAAAGACTGTCCCCATCTTTCTTATAGGTCCCCTTTAAGTACTGAAAGGCTGCAATAAGGTCTCCCTGCAGCCTTCTCTTCTCCAGGCTATTTTAAGCTGAAAACTAAGACTAGGAGATAGCGAGCGAGCTCAGTTTAAATACAGTTACCTTATTCTATACCAGTAATCAAATCTCAAAGCTGCAGGCAGTAAACACGATCAGAACCAAGCCTGTACCAACAGCTACAGCAGGATTTTAGATCTCAAAATTACACCCCCCCAACCAAGCACATGAACACTAAATACAACTGTACTAAACACCTGAATGGAAGGGCTGCTACTGCTGTTAGCAAAACCCTAATATTTATCTCCTTTACATATTGAAAATGAGAGTCCTCCTTCAGTATCCACATAAATTTTCCAAAAATAGATTTATCATAAGATCAATAATGAGTCTTATTGTAAGAACCTGTCCTGTACAGAATGTTTATCATACATCTTTACCCTTGATGAAAAAAAAAAAACTCAGAAAACTGCCAAATTACCAGGCTAAGATTAGCACCTCACTTCCTCAGTTATATTCTGAAATGAGGTATCTTGCAAAGAACAGGAAAAGCATGAAACAATATAAAGTGAGATCTAATCTAAGTCAGTCATAGGATATAAAAAAGAGGGTATGTTAGTTAATACTTCCACTGTTTTATAAGATTTTATTTATCTTTAATTTACAATAAATGAAGAATATAACATGGACATGATTCCATGACTAACAATAACTGCATGAATGCTACTGCGTCCCAGAAAATTCCAACATAACCCAGAGACATGAAGTTACATTTGTTGGTAAACTGGATCTACCACCTCTCATTTCTTCAAGACTAAGCCTTAATGGAAAAAAAACCCAGACCAAAACAAAAACCACTTTCTGAAGTTAAGCTTCCACTTCAACAACTGATTCCTTCCAAATATCAGCCCAGTAAACTAAGATCCATAGGCTTTTAAAGCATAAAAATACCCTTTAAAAACAACCATCAAAAACCTCAAGAAACCAAAAGTCTCGTCAAAGGATTTTTTTTTTTTT
>VYZW01047978.1:0-70302 GCA_013401315.1 Balaeniceps rex
GTGCTTAGTTGCCGAGTGGGGCTAAACCACGACAAGGAACAAAGTAGTATAGTACTGCACACTTGGGGCAAGATTTTCTGTATTTTTAAGTTAAAATAGTTAATGGCATCTACTAGAAATGTATAGCTTTTTCTGCCTTAATCCATTGGATAAATATCGCTGTAGATTAATTAGTTCAAAGAAAATCATGACAAACTTATTTGAGAGTGGGCTTGGCCAGGATTATTTTATGCAGACTAATTTCTTTTCGGGCTTTGACAAAATCCTAAAAATAACAGCCACAACACACGCTCCTCCTAAGACCCTGTATGTAAGAGGTGAAACAAAGAGCCTTACCTGCCTGTGCGGCTGTAATTAGAGCCGTGTTCCCTTCGTTGTCCTGCCAGTTCACATCAAGGTGAGGGCATTGTGCTAAGGCTATTACAATATCCACATAACCTTGGTAACAGGCAACAATAAGACCATTCTGTAAGTAAAATACAAAGAGAGAGTTAGGTTTACCAGACTCAGAAAAGTTCACTGAGGAAGCATACCAGTCTGCTTTTTTATTTTTTTTTCAGAATGAAGAACTGAGAAGGTATCAGCATAAGTAGTGATTAGCTCCAGGCACAATGTTCAGATCCAAAACACCACTTTTTATCTCTGCCCTTTGGCAAGTAACATTTGGTATTCTTCAGAAATACCTAAGAGAGTAGGTATTATATTATGCTACTTGGAAAGTAACTGTTTATAAATGGCTTATGCTTATATGACTATATAATCTAGATCCAAATGAGAATAAATCAGATTTTATTATATAATAAAATGAACCCAGCAGGTAAGATGAACTGGACCTGATCTGAATATTAATTCTCTGTAAAACAACTACTTGTTCTCCCAAGGGGAAGTGGTAGGCAGGAGTCATGTTCATATTGCCTGTTGCTACCTTTAAGTACTTCAGGTTTCCCATTATAACCAGACCTTTCTTATAATCATAAATAAAATAAAACTGCTTTTAGAGCTCCTCTTTAATGTGCTTTATAACAGCTGGAAGCTGTAAAACTTCCAGGAGGAAGCCAAGCCAGAAGGTAAACCTTGTAACTCAGCTTGGTACTCAGCTAGCATTTTACTCCACAGGGGCACACTGACAGCTTCCCTAAAATACATCAAAATACACCTGTCATTAATTAAATGGAACTACAATACTTACTCCTGGCTGCTCACTTGACCACTAGGATTAAAACCATTATCTCCGGTCTTCAGGATTACTCGGGCAGCCCAGTGTTCATCTGCATGGGGCTGACAGATGCAGAGGAGAGCAGGTGCAGATAAATCAGTGCTCCCTGCGGTCCCTCTTCATTGCCAACGCATGACTCAGTTTTCCTGAGCTCAGCATCAGTATCTGACTATTGAAAAGATAAGGGTGGAGACACAAATTTCAACCTCTCTGGTAACCCTGCCTGCCTAAAATGCGCTCACACAGACATGCTGCAAGTTCATAACCACAAAAGACTAGGGAGAAGGAGAACTCAGTTATGAAAACTGTATGGCCCATGCTGACTCCTGCATCATTTTTCTAAGCTGCTCTTGCATAAACACTCTTTTTACTTCTGTTCCCCATGGACACTACTGAAACAGAGCCATTCACCAAATGACAACAGCTGCGGTTTCTGATTTATTGTCATTATAACTAGTTAGTTAATATTTCAGTGTCCTGTTTCATTGTTACTCCGGATAGTCCTTTTCATTTAGGTGGCAAACAGCTTCATTAAGAAACAGAGGCAATGCCAACTTTTTGGGATGCTCACAGGCTATGTACATTATTTCTCAATTACATCTTTCAATAAAATTATTACTCTGATTTCTTTTATTCTCAATTCACTCTTGTCCTCAGTATGAAACAACACTCACCACCGCTTTATAAAGAGCATTTCCATTTCCTTGTGAAGCACCTGTAATAGTTAAACCATTCTATTGAAATTGCACAGATGATTCTGCTTAAAGTTTTTTATATGTATATATATACATATGACCTGAAACAGGTCACTAAAAAGTATGTACTCTCCTGATGGGATTGTTCAGATTAATCCAAGATTTACTACAATGTAATCATTCTTAGCTTTAAAAAAAATTGTGTCAGTATCCACTTGCTAAGGACTTGAGCGTTATTTTAGTTCTTTAATAATTTCATTTTTCACCTGATGTTCAGGATATAGGTCTTTACAATTCCAAAAACTCTGCAGATTTAAAACACCACCCCATCTTTCCAAAAAAAGTCAATTACTAATGATAGCAGAAAACTAAGTGTACAATAGGTTGGAGACCTAAAATTCTTGACAACAAGAAGGTAGATCCTATTGTTCACTGAAAAAATTGGCATTTCTGAAGGGTGGTATTTTCAAAAACTGTAAGAATAGCTTAGAGTAGTTTTCATCTCTAATGGAAAAAAATGTTTCACTCAGTATCTGAAGGATATTTTCACAATATATTTTCACAGGACATTTTTGTGTTCTGAAAGTATTTATCAGATGTTTAAAAAAAAGTTCATTTTTTGCTCTCTTTAAAAGAAAAACAAACTGTAAAACAGTAAAACAAACAACAGCGAACAACAATCGTGAGCTCTTTTTTGCGAGAGGCTTTTGTGTTACAGTATTTAGGGACTTTTGTCCTACTTTTAGTGGGTATCTCCATCAGATAGAGTACTAAAGACACACGCCAGTGTTCTGATTCCAGCAGATATGAGAAAAAACGATTTCAAAATCGATCAATCTCATTCACCGTTCTGAGGTTTACTTAGGTATCAACATCTTCTAAAGTTTATTTTTCAAAGATGTTATCAAAGACTGCTTGCTTAAGGGTAAGGAAAGGCAACAGAGGGTAGGAGCTTTCTGTGGGATTACATGATGCAGTAACATGGAAAATCATCTTTGGAGGACAGCTGTAGAAATCTGAAGTGGTTCAGATAAGAGTGTGAGATGCTGGTATCCAATGTAGTGTGCCCAGCACCCCCTGGTTGAGAAGCAAAATGAGCAACACAAGGACATAAAAACAAGTCGTTTCACCACCGCGTGGTTCCCAGCACCATCCAGGGCTGTAAAGCTGATGCAAGTGCTCTCTGGTTACCCCCACCGGTTACATTTTTCACAGGGAGGTGGGTGAGACAGACCGCTTGCTGAAGGACTGCTTTCCTTTGCATAACTCTTGCAAATGCATTGGATTTTGAAATGAGGTGCAGGAGGCTACAGCTTTAGAATGAAAATTGCAAGAAACCCCTAGATTCGACTGTTATTTCCCAAATCCTGGTTCAAGGATACCATGATAATTTGTGGTTTCAGGTTGCTTTTTTTTTTCCCCCCCTTTTTTTTCCTCTTTGCATCCATTTCTGGCCCTGTCTGTATTCTGCTTGCTGGAAGTTAGTACAAGCAGATCAGCCAAGACGCACAATCAATCAATTGCAACGTGAGTTGTTGGTCTGGAATCTTTAACTTCGTATACCAATAAATACTATTATCCACAGCCACAATATATTACAAACTCTTCCAACAATCTCAATTAATAAATATAACTGATACCAAATTGCTTTCAGCAAACTGCTTCTTGAAGCAATCGGTAAAGCAGTAGCCGGTATCACAGCAGTCTGCTGGAAAATGCAGTTGTGCACGTAAAGTTTTTTTAAAAGATAAAAACAAAGCAGTATAAATGAATTTTATCTAGAAAATTCTGAACCTGAATAATCCGGTTATCCTTAGAAAAGAGATGACATTTTATCTCATTAGTGTTCTACCAAGGCATCAGTTATTCTGCTCCTCATATGGTCATGGTGCAATTATGAAGTGGTCAGTGTATGTGGAAAAAATTATATATTTTTAAAATTGAATCTTACTATTATTTTGTCAGTAAGATCAATTCTCAGACATATTCACTGCATGTGAAAGCTTTAGGAGAAGGAAGATTGATAATTCTTGAATGCATGTCCTCTCCCTAAGACTACAACCTTTCTCCTTCAACAGCATCCTTTTCCCTCTCTTCCCTTTCATATGTCCTCAACCACCACTTGTTTTAAATCATAATAAAAACTCAAACTATTCACATTAATATGCAATAATAATCAATTATTAGAAGGAATAATTGTGCACATGTCACAGCACGCAAGCACAGCATCCCTACTTTTCAAGGACTGTTTTCTTAGCTAAGACCTGCTGTCTCCCAATCAGTGGCCAGGGCTGCTGCCCATCATTGTCCCAGACCAATGAAACAGAACAGGCAAAAAAATCTGCTTTGATCCTCTGTGCAGAAGAGACCTTAAACGTGAAATTAAATTGATGCCTTTGGACTATAGGAAAAGGGATGTCTTCATTACAGGAGACCGGGGCTGCTGGCTTCCCTGAGGTTTGCAACAGATCCTATTTCATTTTTCAAATATTGTATACAGACTCTGCTTGAAAAACAAGAAAGCATGAGTCATCCATCACATCAATTACATTAACATTTACTGACGATTTTTCCACATAAGGGGGGGTTGAAATTCAGCTCAGTAACAGGTTTTTTTCCAAGTAGAAGCCATAATACTGCCAGGTGTTGAGGGCTCCGTCTTTCCTCTGTGGAATATTTGGCATTTCACAGAGATTCCCCACAGTTTTTCCATAGTATATGACATACCTTATTTTTATGTAACTAGCACAGCTTTGAAAGAGCCCCTTTTGTTTTGAAGTGACAGAGCAAAATTAACAATACTTTATTTAGAATATGTGACAAAACAGTCAGTCTGGGATAAATTAGTTATTATTCATATATTCTAAGTAAAGTATAACTGATTTTCTTAATTTAATTCCAGAGTACATAACTGGACATTTCAGACGTGGGACTACCTGAAGTTAATCAGATGTTGCAACACCTTCCTCAAGCAGTGTTCATGAATTGCAAGAGTTTCATAGTGCTCTTCTGTAATCAGACTAGAAGTATTGTATTAAAATTCCCTAAAAAGCATAAACTTGAAATGTGTGCGTTTGAAATAGCATAAAATCTGATCTTAAGGGTCTTTTCCAACCTAAATGATTCTATAATTCTATGAAAATAGTCTTGGGAAACTTTTGATTCCTTTTAAACTGATATTTCTTCATGTGCCTTTGATTTCACATGAGACTGGAATAGTGCTGCCACTATAAAAATACACTCTGCTTTGCTCAGCTGTGTTGGCTAATGACATAACAACGTGTCTGATTAAGTGAGGTCATGGATATCTCAGGAGACAATTTTATAAATCAGATGTTATGACAAAATTACAGGTGTAAGGTTATTTGTACACTAGATCATTACATATAATAGAGATCACAAGAAAAACTAGAGGATCAATAATGAACTCAAGCTGAACGGCAGAGGAAATCACACACAGCATGCAATTATTTTAGCTTTTAAAAAAATCTCTTCAGGCAACTTATTTTCCACCAAGATGCTGAGAATGAAAACAGCTTATTATAGCTTTTCACCCATTATCCCAGACAAAAATGGGTTTGGCAAAAGACTAAATTGACATTACCCATTGCTTTTTATAAGCATCATAATAAACAACTGCCCGGTTTGCTTTGCATGCGCCTTTAAGTATTAATGACAATTCTGCAAGGTTGGTTTAATAACAATGATTAAAATGGCATGTAATTGAATTAAATGAGATAATGATTCATTGTAATTCATAATCATATGCAGGGACAACTATGAAAATTATGTCCAAGTTAAAGGCATGTTACACAAAAAATATTATGAGTAATAGAAATGAAAGAATAATAAAATATAAAGGAATAAAAACTGTATTTAAACTTTTTCTTGTTGATTTATGAAAATAGTAACTCACCTGTTTAATATTTTGCGTTATACATAACTCACTATTACAACAGAACTATATATAACTACCACTCTCTATAACAGAATTCATTATTATACAAAGTGGGGAAAAAAAAAATCAGGTCAAGTATTTCAAAATAAATCTCCCAAAATTATTTGAGGGAAATTCTGATCTCCACTAAAAACTCTGCAACTCTGTGAAACTTGGGTTAACAGAGATTCTAAATCTACATTGTAGTAAAAAAGAGAAAAATTTAGTGCTGAGCATCACTATCCGCTATATACTAATTTGTGTATAGTGTACAAAACCTTCCAGTCTGCATAAAGCAATCTGAGAAACTTTCGCAAATGGCTTGAGCTTCTATTATAATTGGTTTAGCTGATTAGATCAACGGTGACTGAGATGAGGTAATTATTCAGGTCATCAGTCCTATGAGAAGTGGTGTTTACGTGCTACAGAAGTCCATCAAGACATAAGCTTTAATATTATCTCCACAAAATAATTTAGGCTGACCTTTTAGAGAAAGGGCTGCAACAGCTTAGTCACATACAAATTTATATTGGGAAAGCAAGAAAAAGAGAGCTGGGAATTTAAAGAAATTTTGTCAGACTGGTGCTTGGACAAAACCCCACGTGCCTAGAGGGGAGCGAGGGGGGAGATGCTGATTTTGCCGGGGAAAGTGATCAGACAAGTGCAAAAGCGTATTCGAGGGGGGATGGAGCAACAACATGCAAAACTCTGCCTCCTCTGCAGTGGAACACAGTAGCCTGAAGCACAATCTTGTATCCAAAAGCAAGCTTAAGTGGCACTGCCCCTTCCAGTGCGGAGTACTGAAGGCACAAAATTGCCACCTTCGCTTCACAGCATTATGAGCACTCACAGATTCATTTCACAGTGTGAATCGCACTCCACTAGCTAAAAGCATGGGCCTGTCCACAGACATGCAGGTGATAACCCACCATTTTTCCCCTCCATTTCGTGGGCTATGTTCGACTTCACTTATTTCGTAAATGCCTCTTGTACCAGTCAGGCCACATGTCTTTAAGCAAAGGTATAGCTTAGTGTATGTATCATCTCTGCAGAAGTCCTTACTTAATCTATTCTAATACAAATCTCTGTGATCACCTCTAAAAATAGTCCCAGGAAAGTTCATTTTACCATGCCTGCAAAAGCTTGCATTACACAACAAAGAAACCCAGTGCCACTTGTGTAATAAATCAGACAACAAGAAAAGGTAATAAAATTAGTGTCACTTTCCTTATTTACTAAAATGTACGTTGTTTGAATCGGTTTCAGCATTACCAGTGATGTAAGCACCCGGCAGAAACCTCAGGAAGCTGCTGCCAGGGGCCACAACGGACACACAAGGCAGATGAACACACGCTGTGTAGCCAGAGATATTCCAGTGGGTGGGATATATAGGAAACAAATTGTTTTATCATATGGCAATACTGCAAGGTGCTTATGAGGGATTAACCCTTCTCTGTTTTTTTTTTAACATCAAGCCACATAATAAAAGCAAATAATTCAATGAGAAATCAATAACCCTTGAGCTGATGGGGCTTTGGGGGTTGTATACTGTTCCAGAGGAGGCTGGAACGTGTCCCCAGCTCCCGCACTGCCCATCGTCTTCTCCCAGTGCCAGCCATCCAGCTGCCTCTTGACATGGCTCCCTTGACCAAAGCTGGGGGGAGAGGACAACTGAGAAGTCAGATGATTACATCCTCAGCCCATGGGAAGCCTGATGGGAGGAAAACTGGGGCGTCACACCAGAAGTAGCAATCCTTTTTTCTCCTCATCTTCCCGTGAGGGAAACCCCAGTTGAGACAACACCCGGTTGCTCAGGAGCCCTTCACCACACCCCATCCCCCCGGGGATGCTCCAGGAGCAGCAGAAGGCGGCTTCTCTCTCACACTCTTTCACCCACAGCGTCTGCTGCCACCTCTCACCCCACATGTGCCTCCCCCAAATCACCAGCCATGTCCAAAGGGCTGGAGGGCCGCTGAAGTACAGAAGACATTTTTTGACTGTATAGCCTGACCAACAGCCAACGCTTGCTGGCACCTCCTCTCCCGACCACCGGAGAGAAGGGCCACTTTGCTCCTCCTCGCTGTATTGCACCCTCTGGGCGACCCCTTTCGCTGCAGAAGGAGGCCAGAAGCAGAGGGCACTCAGGATTACATCTAGCAGTGGAAACAGCCCTGCAAAAAAATACGAGGAGTAGTAGTAACTGGAACAGTAGTAACTGGACTTGTGTTATCACATGAAAAATGCTTTATTGTTCTTTGCCCTCTGAACCTCAGCTTGAAACAAAGAACTGAAGACCTGAACATGTGGACAAGAGCTAGTAGCAGCTACAGCTAACTCACGCATGTTTTAACATTGAGGCGCTTGAGTCAGAAAATTTACTGCGATTCCATTGGGAAAAGAAAAATATATAAATATAAAAAAATATATTTGCTCAGGATGTTAGCAGGTATACACATTCATGCTCAAGATCAATTTTGTTAAAATAAGGTATTATTTTCCAGTGACAGCCAGTAAGACTATATTAGGAATGTACTCATCAGTCTTAAGTTTCATCAGGTAGGAAAAAAGCCTTTACTACTGACAGCAGGCTGTTGTGCAACAAAGCAATATATAGAATGAAGACGTTTTTATGGAAAGAGAGGAAACTGGGACTGTTTTTCCACAACTGAAAACAGAAGTGACATTTGATGTAGTCCAATAAGTCCAAAATTAAGCTTTGCAATATATGTGAGATCGCTGGTCACAGCAGAAGTAAACAAGGTATAATTTTAGAAAAGGAATATGTAAGGAATCTTAAGGAAATATTGTTTAATAAAAACAACACATACTTAAAATGAACTGACAGGTCATCTAGTGGAGCTTATTGCCATTATCCATATGTTAAAAGGATATTTTCTCTGGATTCAATAACATGGGAAATCAGCCCAGGATACCATTTTCGGGGAAAGGTTCTCTGTTCTGCTTATGGGGTGCCCGACTGTAAAGGACAAGAAATACTGTGGGAAGATGGTAGGGTAAGTAACACCATTTTTATCAGGTTAAATTTCACATTTTCAGTTTATATACTGTCATATTAGGTATAACTACTAAGTAGTGATGATCCCTGACAAATAACACAGCCTTACTAATCCTAGCTTTCCTGTTTGTATAGCACATACTAATCAGTGTTAATACTGTCAAATGTTAGTGCTAAGTTTTGATAGTGTTGACAGTAATAACACATGATACATGGCAGCCAAATTTTTACATCCCTCTTTGCTATGCCTGTTTTTTCATATCTGTGCTAGACGTGGGTCACTCTTCTCTGTCTTAAAAGTAAGGGAAGACCAAGAAAACAGTGAGAGGTCTGACTTCAGAAAACAGTGTAAATGATGTGCTGAAATTTAATGGGTCCTGATGTAAACCCAGAAGGCAGTTCTACCACAAATCCCATGTCTGCACTTTAAGGTGCTCTAAACATTAGCAACCCAAATCATTAGCTGCAGAGGGCTGGAGGAGGCAATGTAGCAGACTCCCACCAACATCAAGATCCTACCCCGGCGAACAGTGACCTGATTTTAATTTAATTTCTTTGTCTTTCACTGGCTTGCTATGCAACGCTTAGCAAGGCTTCCAAGGGCTGTAAACCATCCTGTGAACAAGGATAATGTATTTCCAGATCCTTAAATGAACAGCACGTTATTAAACTTTGCTTGGAACAGGTGTTTGCAGCTAGCGATAGATTTAAAACAGCGAAGTGCTGACTGCTTCCTCCTGTGAATATGTGAGGCTGGGAGCTCCTGCAGTACAAAGCTGCAGTGGGTTTGGGAACCACTGAAAGAGAGAGAGTTTGTAGTAAGGCTCAAACTACACCTTTTGTGCAAATAATTATATGGAAAACTTTTTAGAGAATCTCTTGATTGCCAGATTACTTCAAAATCCAATGTTACAATAATAGTCTTCCTAGCATTTTTTTTTTTTCCCAGAAAGGCAAAACCCTTAAGGTCTAAATGAAATGACAGTCAAAGGTGGATCATCTCCCAGCATAACCCAAACCTGATGTGTCTTCACTCTCTCACCACACAAGACCTTTAGGAACGTTCAGAAACCAGTTTAGATCTGAACTCCAAGTCCCAGACCTTACAGACACTACTGTTAATTTCTCTCCTGGTCTCTAAATATATACAGATATTCACACATATTAAAGATAAAAAAGGAGAGTTTGCAGCATTTTTAAAAAGTATTTTGCAGTGCATTCAGAAGCCATGTGAAGTGCATTTTGCGCACATAACTGTCAAAAGTACTTCCTTTGGATTTAAGGCATGTCATTCAGCTCCTCTCTATGTGTTTAATGGATACATTTTCCTTTCTGTTATGTTCTGTCAGACACAGGCTGACTGCAACTTAGATCTGTTGCAAGAAGCTAATCACATTGTTTGAATGCATAGTTTTTTCAGGAGACCTCTCCAAAAGTCATGATTCACAAAATCTTTGTAAACAATACATTTCAATTTGACACTGGCTGGGAGAGAAATGCACAACCTTCTACTCCCTCATAATCTATCATTGTATCTAATCTGTCTCTTCTATAAACAACATTTTAAAGGCCTTAGCACATTTTCTCCGTGGAGCTCTCTGAAGAGACACGGCCAGTGATGAGCTTGCAAGCACCCTCTTGTGGCCATGAGCTCCTGTAGTTATATTAGGAAAGACCTTCCCAAGAAGTTTCAATTCCTTTCCTCCAACTTCTGTAAATTCATTTTGCTTGTGTTTCTCTGAGCCTCCTGGTCATGGAATCACACCAGACCCAAACCTTGTAAAGAAAGAGCCCAGGAAGAGGTCTGTCCATCAGTGATTAATCTGCCACTGGAGAAAAAAAAAAAAAGGTCTCTTTCCTCAAAAGGAAAGCAACTTGATGAAGAAAAAAAACCATCAGGGTGAAAGCTCTTCCTTGCAGAGACCCTATACTCACCAAGAAGAGCAACTGCATATGCTTCTTGGGACACCAGAGATGGGGGACTTCCTGCACACTACACACAACACTGCACAGTA
The DNA here is from genome assembly GCA_013401315.1 of Balaeniceps rex. NCBI lineage: Eukaryota > Metazoa > Chordata > Aves > Pelecaniformes > Balaenicipitidae > Balaeniceps > Balaeniceps rex. The sequence goes on from VYZW01047978.1 coordinate 10,880, forward strand.
CCACACACAGAAGTACCTCACCCTTTGATCTAAAGAAGCTGTAAGAGCAATAAAAGCCCAGTCTCCATCTTAGTCTGCCATTTGAGAGTAAGCTTCATAATGACATCAGTGGATAAGTAACACCCTCATTGTCTCTTCTTCCCAACCTCCCCTGTGCTCTGGCTTTTGAACCTCATTGCTTCCTTTTCTATAACATTTCTAATAATAACCCTCCTTATTGATCATGGATCTTCTAATAATAAGCCTTACTGATCCCGGAACTGACCTGAAAGGACCAGGAAACTGCGGTAAACTTTCTCCTCCACTGAAAACAAAGAGAGGGGAGAAGACCAGCTGCCCTTGTACAGCAGAAGGGCAAGTGATTCTCAGGTGACAGAAATGTATTAGTATTTAGTCTACAGGATTCACCTTATATACTTTACCCTAGATGTGTTATCACATAGCAACAGTCAGCCATCCTCTTTTCAACCAAGAGGATAACATGGTAACAACAATCAGTAGTTGTTGTTCATGAAAACTCAAGTTAAATACTGATATTCAGGAAGAAATGTATGCTGAAATATTATTGGTAGACATGAAGCAGGTTCTCCAGCTAGACCAGGTGTTATTATTTTACTTCTATCAAGCAAAGATCCCACTGATGGGATCTCATTAGCCTGTCTCTTCAGATTATCATCAACTAGTGCAAGTAGCAATGGTTCTTCTGATGTTAAAGCATCCAGGTTCTTGAAAGCCCTTATTATGCTTTCCACAATGAAAGAGCTTCCTTTATCTAGGATATGCATCTGGTTTTACCTAGACTGGCTTTCATCTCAGTTATGCTCCTTCCTGTTTTTTCCCCAGCTCCAACAAGGCAAAAGATTTCTTTGAGCATAAATATGAAAAAAGTCTCCTGCTTCTCCTTAGAAAACAAATAAACTTCTTAAGCAATAGACGAACCTGTGGTGAATTGATGCAAGGTGTCTATTTTTCACTCAGAGACCTAAAATGGATTTTGGTATGTATGGATTAGTGTCAAATCTTGTGATCCTAAAGGGTTGCAATCCTGTAATCCCACAACTTCATGCAATGCAGCTACTGTGGAATACCACAAATGACCATGCCGGAGGCCAAAACCTGGATTTTTATAAGTACTACTCCTTGGATTTAGGGTTGTGAAACTTGCAGGAAAGTGCTATGGTTCCTGACTTCATAAGAACTCTTTCACTCTTTCCCACCTATGCGCTGCTAATTACTAGTGCTCCAGAAATTGCACTGAAAAGCAGGTCTCCACAAAGAGAGACGAGGCACTAATAACTGTAATTGTTTAAACACCGCCTTCGTAAATTCACACTCTCTGAATACTGGAGATTTTCAGTTCTGGATGAAAACATTACCTTCAAACAAAGTATGCAATTTTCAAGTAACACATAGTGAACTAGCATTGCTAATACTAAGAGTATAAATTTTATGCCCAAGTTTCTCATGTTTTATAACTGTTAGAAACACTAATGACTATGATCACATTTTAAATTACAGCAGAACGTGTGGATTATGTTTCAGATAGAATTCTCTAGTTTTTATGTAAAGATACTTTGGTCAAGGGCGAAGACGGTTGCGCTCTTGTGACTTACACCTACGAGTACCGATGACTCCATAATGTTCATGGCTGGTTAGAGATCAAGAACTAACTCCTGCTATAAAAACCATCAAACTACAGTTTTGCCTACTTTAGGAATAAAGTAACTGATAGGCTACATACAGCCACTGGAGAGGAAATCCAGCATGCCTCAGATTTCCCATTAAGGAATGGTTCCTTCCTGCAAGTTTAGCATCACCCTGTGAAAAGTGCATCTGTTTTAACAAAAGACAGAATTACATTTTTGAAAGATCAGAGAATAGCACTTGGCTGTATCAAGAACACTGCTGCTACTGGTTTGCAAGTCCTAGCAAGTAGTCTCACATTAATTTAGCACTGTATTTAGGGAATGGGCTCATCCACAATGACGCTTATCTGCAAGAGGCTCAGCCTGATTTTTTGTTTGAGAAAACACACACTGTGACATTGAATTAATCTGTTCAGAGGGGACCTTTTTTCCTCTGATAGCTCACTATTTTTTGTAGATTCAACTTTTTAAAAATCCTGAGGAAGATAGTTCTAAAGCAGCTTTTTTTTTTTTTAAGTGTGCATGCCCATTTTAAATTTCCCTCTTTTATTATCTCAATTGGTTAAATAAGGATTTATTACCAACTGCAGCTGTAATGGGTATCAGTGTACGAGCAGACAGCTTGGCAAAGGTGAAAATCATATTTAGAATATCCAAGTGAGAGACAGTAGCATCACCATCGTATCTGCCTCAAGTCAACCACAGTACTGCAGCTTGGGTTTAATATGCAAATGCAGCACACACTCGTAATGCCATTACCTGGTGACAAGAGCCAAGTGAGGCTCTACCTACCGGTGGTGCAGTCTTTCCTCTTATACGGAGCCTGTGACCACCCTGTTTATCTCAGCTGAGTGTCTAGCTCCATGCAATAAAGGCAGGAAGGCATCTTCTGCCTCTGTGTTTGGATGTAATCTCATCTTCCAATGAATACACCCCAGTTATCTAAATAATAAAGAAAAGTAGGGAAGGATTGAACATTAAGATATTCTTGAATTTAAAGCAAAGAAGATAGAATTAAATGTCTGGAATAAAGGACGGAGGAGTAATTTCACATTTATATTCAAATGTATGGAGTTACTAGAGACGACCTGCCTTTGTAAAAAACTGATAGCTCATTAATACAATAGATCCACTTTATAGAACAGTTTTGGTCAAACAATCCAGAGACTGTTCTTCTTCTACCTGATAAAATTGGAGAATATTTGGGTAAACTACAAAACAGCTTGTCTTGAGTCAGGACTCCAGGACTTCATAAAAGCAATCTACTTTTTAATTTAAGGACCTATATCTATGAGAGAAATAGTAGACATTTAAAACAGTTTTCTTAATAAAAGAACACCTTTTGCTGAAAAGAAACATGCTACAAAAAAAGCAGTATGTATCAAACACATCTGATGGAGGTTTTTCAGAGCTGTTTGCAGTGAGCTTGACATGTCTCCATGCCCCACAGCAGCCGAAGAATTACAACAGCCTGGCACAGAGTCTTTTGGTACTTCAAGACATTGCTTGACTGCAGGATGGCATTTTTGTTGATAGAAGCTCACTAATGAGAGCAGTATCTGAACATACTAAGAGACCTTTGAATGATGCTCCAGGCTCCTGGAGAAAAAAAAAAGATATCCAGTTTACAGGAAATTTTCAATGTACAGTTGGAAACTACATCCTAAAAAAAGAATTTTTTTTTTTGCTTAACTGGCTGCAAGCCATGCAGCTTATAAAAGAAAATAAACATGTTCTTATGCCCAAGACTCATCACAAAAGCTCTCTAATCTCTCCAGCCAGAGATTTGTAAATAAATGCCTTTATATAAAATACAATGAAACAGAAAAATATTGGCTACCTGACACATTTCATCTCAGTTTGTGACAGCTATTACTGTTCACAAGAAGACTATATCCTATTGCATTCAATGTTGGCCAAACATCATAGCAGTTATTGGACTAGCACATTCACATAACTGAGCATTTAGCCGCAGCCATATTATTCATGTCTTGAAAAAATTAGGAATTAGCAAATGGGCCTGCCAATCCATCAGCTGCCTATGTTGCTTTCCAGGATTTTCTGGTTTTCTGTTGCAGGAGGATACTTCCCATCAGCTCAGTATGGCATTAGGCCACACAAGCTGTCGTGGCTGATCTGTTGCGATTAGAAAGCCCCATCTAAGAAAAAGGCTGGCAAGCTCAGAAAACTGGAAGTATATTTCTACTAAAGGTATAAACAAAGGTACACCAACAACTGCAGAGATTCCTGTATGATAAATGAGGACCTTTGGTTGAAATAGACTTGGTTACTTAGAGACACTTGTCCTTTAAAACAGCATAGACATGACCTGTAAACACAATTTTCTTCATTTTTGTGGTGCCCAACTCCAAAGCACTGGAATTTGCTAAGAAATGGGAGCAAAGAAACACATTTACCTTGAAGAAATACTGCAAAGAAGATTCCATTAATATTTGTGCAATTTTTCTATTTCATAATGATGAAGAGCATGATCGAGAAGGAAACTCTCCAACCATTGGATAAGCATAGGGTGGTTAGCAGTAAACAGGAATAACGAGAATAAAAAGCTGGGATGAAGAAGTATTTCTGCATTTAAAAGGAAGATAGTACGTGTTGGTGTAACTAAATATTCCATTATAAATTTGGCATTTTGTTATTAGCAATGTATGACATTCTTAATGTAAATTTTCAGCTGTACAGCCTTATTACGTACATTACACTGAACAAAAAAAATTACATTTCCACCCATAAATGGATAATGGTCATTTTTATAAAGTTAGTCCTTGTTCATTTAACAATCACTCACAGGCCACACTTGTCAAATCAAGCAGTTTTGCGGGACGCTGAGGCACAACCAGAAGACTGGCATTTTTAGAGTTGATTGATGATTAAATGTACCCAACCATGATGAAGATGCTAAATGGTAAATATTTTGTCTACAGCTTTGTGTCATTTGGCTTCTTTTTGTTTCATTCTAACTGAGTATGTGGAGCACTAGCTGTCTTCCTTCAGCAGCAGACCCTTAGGAGCATCCTTAAATCCATCTGTGCACAGTCTGAGAACAGTAAATCTCAGCAGCATTAAACCTCCCAGCTCCACGCAGAGCTCCAAAACCACCAATTTGGGAAAAACTGGAGCACCATATTACCTATGTCACCCTACTTGAAAGCTATCTTGTCATATCTGAAATAAATATACAGCATGTGCAAATTATACCAATTTTAGCATCAGCATAGTTAAAGATTTCCAAAACTGTAACACAACAAATGCTTCTAGTTTGAGCACTTTCAATTGAAAAGCCTGAAAAAAATTACAAATTAGGAGAAGCACTTGGGATTCAGAGAAAACCTGGGCCAAGCATTGGCTGTGTGGGCATCACTGGTCCACTCTGTAGAGGCTAACTCTGTGTAGGGCGGACATGAGCTGAGCCGCACACGTGCTCTCTGGCAATGCACACACAGCCCATGCTCATCTAGTGGGATTTTCTACAAGTAAAAGGTTGCTGACAGTTTCCAAATCGATCTTTATTTCAAAATTAACAGTGAATTTTAGTTGGTGATAGTGTATCACTTTTCTTTAGAGGAAGAAAAACATGTTTTAATGAAATTAAATTTAAAATAGACCTGATGCACATTAAGCTCATCTGGCACGAAGCAACCAACACCTGTAAAGTCATAGAAGAGTTACTACTCAGTCTCACTATCGTTCTCCTCTGTGAAGATGAAGTACTACCAACACACAGCAGTATTACAATAAATCACCTGATTTTTGTTGGTCTCTATTACACAGTAATCATTACCAAAATGTATAGCGGGGTTTTGGGTTTTTTATCTTTCAGTCTATCTCTTCCTGAGTAGTAAAACAGATTTTGAATGTGATAGTACCTGCTGAAATGTCTGGATAGATCCAAATAGATATTTTGATTACTTGTACTCCTTGTTCAACATATGTTAGTATTTATTTGCATAGTTTATATTATTCCCAAGCACACACACATAATTGTGTGACTAAAATCACCCCTTTTAAACTTATTCATACCCAAAACAGTTTTTGAGCTCGAAGTTTTGTGGCTGGTTTCTGCTTACGGCTGAATTGTAAATACAACCGAAACCCGAGTGCCCATCCCTTCAAAGAAGTCCCTGCCTTCTTCCTCTGTGGGAAGAAGTACTGAATACCTCTGACAGGTTTCAGGCCACACAAACTCTGTCACAGACATGATTACATTCTGGAAAGAAGCAGCACACTCGGCTCTGCCTCACAGGACTCTCAGTCCAAAGCCAGGCCAGCTGGAACACCCCTCAGTAACCACTGAGCCACACGGGAGCGAGCTGAGAACAGCCCACTCCCCTGAGGCCACCCTGAAGCCACTAAGCAACGTCAACCAGCAGTTACTTCAGCTGTCCCTTACAGTAAGGAGAATTCCCAGATCTTTTTGGAGAGGTCCAGTTTCACGGCACCTTCAACACTACCAATGTTCTGTGCAACATACCATTTTATGGAGCTGAAAAGCCAGAACCACAACATTTACATTTAGAGCAATAGTAGGGAGGCAAAGCAGAACCAGGAAGAAATTATTAAAAATTGCTTATTTCCTGTTATAAGAAGGTACAAGATTGCTGGGATAGACAGCAAAAAGGAAAAATATGTTTCTTTTTCATGAACCAGGATGCTTCTAGAGTTTTCTTATCCTGTATCAGGCAGTGGTTAAAAACCTAAGTCTTCTGCATGGGAGTCTTGAGTCCCACCATAAGCAAGAAGGAGGGCAATGTCACTGTCTTTTTCCACCTCCTTTATTGCAGGATTTAAACCTGACTTTTCTAGCAGCAATTGCTCTTCATGGACTTTTCTGAACCTCAATAAAATTTCAGGGAAAGGATCTTAGGAACCTTTAATGGAGAAAATTAGTCCAATATCCCTTCTTGAGTAATTCCTCCATGAGAATATAAATTTTCATTTCCCAATGGGATGAAGGAATTAGCAGCGTCACATTGTGCACTGTGAAATAAACCTCAAAGATTGTCCTGGAAAAATTCAGTAAGGCATCCCGAGGTCACATTTCTTACCTGTGTTACAGACATGTTCTGTTAAAGACACCATTATAGATTTGTCATAATTATTGATGACAGACGTTGCAGACAACCAGTCTTGTTAGACTATCATTAGGTTTTAAATGCAGCTATATTTTATTACATCTGGAGTCAAGCTGTGCTCAGCTGGGCAACCAGGATCATCACTGCATCTCTGAGGAGCTCTGCAAGTCCACATACTTGATTTAAGATACTAATGTGAAACACTGCTTAAACTAGAACCAAAGATTGCTATGACCTTTACTTCTGGGCTACCATCAGGCTAAAAACATCCCTCCTATTCCATACACTTTACATTAAGCAATTTGTCAAAGTTCTTCAAAGAAACCACTCTTCATCTGGTTTCTCTAAAAGCTGCATCACTTGAAACTAGATCAAACTTGTACAACTTTCTCATGCTGATGAGGTCTTCAAATTTGTGTCTATCAATTTCAGTAAGAGCTACATCTGTTAGCTAATGCTGCTTCTGACACTAAGTACAAATTATATCTTAATACCTGTCTATCCTCCTGCATGGAGGATGCAGCAGGTCTGGTCACGCATTTCCAGTGGTCTGCTAAAGACCTGCTTTTCCATTCTTTACATGTAAGCACCCTGATGGTCCTTATTAATTGTTCCCTTTACTCCATAGAAATCACGTTCTGGGCATATACTTCTTCAGTTCAGTTATTTTGAAGGGTATGTTTCTGTGCCAGATTTACAAAGGCATTACTCACCTAACACTTCAGACAAATGCAGACAAGGGCAGGCAGACAGCTAACGTGCCCACGCTCTTCTGACAACGCCTCCGAGTGCCTATCTGTATCAATCTGGTCCATGCTCTGGTTAGTTCATCGAGTTCAACCGACTTCATGTTTTCCATGCTCTGTCTACTCCTTTCTGATGGCTTCCCTTGAGTTGTAATTACAGTATTTGAAGGGTTCCCAATTTGTTTTGAGCAGCTTCTGTATTTTGACATCTACTATTCCTTGCCTTGCCTTGCTCACTCACTTCCTTTTTAAACACATTCTTATTTCCAGGGACTTTTTTTAGAGCATTTGGGTATTTCTGTACTTTTTTGAAGGATTTAAATTAGATTACTTTTGCTGTTAGGGTCTTTCTAAAATTACTTCCACCCTAAAAAATTCCCTTTCATGGTTTAGTGTCATGACGTTAAGTTTCAATACAATCCCTCCCGTGAGAATACCTTGTATGAGAGAATATGAGGGAACTGAAACTGCCTATGAAAGTAAGAAAAAACTTCCCAGCACCGTAGCAGATGACACTCTTCAAATCCTTTTTCTGACATGGGATGACTTACGCTATGCAACATGACAACTGAATATGTGACAGGGAGATCTTTATCCCTCACCACAAAATACTGTACTCCTAATTTTTTATTTTTGCACATTAGCATCGTGAAGATAACAAAAATAATAAAAACAGGTTAATTGGAGTGTTATACAAGCTCTGGCACTTTTCGTGATACATGGCTTTCTAGCAAAGCATTATCCAGCACAATATTCCCTCACCTGGGAAGCAAGAACTGAACCGCTGGCTCCCTGCTCTTCTCAGCCAGTCACAATTTTAGGATCGTAGCCCTTCGACAAAGACAAATTCAGGTGCCAACGCCATGGAGGATTCACTGTGCACCTCTCCGTGAAAAACTCTGAAGGGTAATGCTCCCTAAACTAGCTGAGCTGCCTGAAGCAGTCTCACGGTGGTAGTACAAAGCCTGTGGGCTACTTTGCCTTGCTAAGGAGCAGTCTTCAACATAGGGCAATGAGACCAGTATGACATGTCTGATGCCTCAAATGCCATCATGGGTCCAGTAAAGAGACTGGGTGAGGGATGCCATTCCAAAAAGTCCTTTTACAGCCAGCAACACACAAGCAAAGCTAGGCCGCGTTTAGAGAAACATCCCCACTCGATTCAGGGGGTCGCTTGCTGATGCTCTCCAACTCATCGTGTCCGCTTCAGGAGGTATTCATTGTGCCCAAACGATAAGTCTCATGTGCCCAGTCTCTACAAAGTCTCTAAAAGACAGCAGAGGGAGGCTTTTCGGCAGGGGGTGAGGGGACAGCAGTTAGAGCATGAGCATAACATAGATGCCTGAATCATCTTCTGGAGGAACCCACTCTTCTCTGCTGAGAGAGCAGGGAAACCATCTTCCTAATTCATGAACTACACCATGGTGTGAACCCCCCTCGCTGGAAGCTTTTCTCCTGCTCCTACTTCTCTGGGCTTACTTCCACAGTTGGCACAACCCTACCTTCCCACAAGGTTTTCAAGTAGATTTCTAGCCGGGACATCGCTACCTTATTTTTGTTTATTCAGTAACAGCAACTTCCAGGCTTTTGATGCACCGTTGTCCCTCCCCAGGACTAAGCATCATGAGAGGGGAAATCAAAAGAAATTTAGATCAAGAGGAACAACAACAACAGCCTTCAAAACCCTGTTCTCTTCCTTCAGCAGAAAAAGGAGAGAGGAACAAACAAACAAATCCAGGCCCACTTGGTGACGGAGCTGCAGAACTATTGTGCCTCAAAGGAAAACTTACTCCAGAGCAGCGCTGATCAACAGCATCCTGTATAAAGCATTAATGGGAAAAGTTAACTGTGCTCATCTACAGATTTAGGAATATTTTCTGAAAGGAGAAGAAAGAGCTTACAGGCTGAGCCACATAGATTATTTTGTCTTCGCACCTTTTAAGGGGGCAAAACGAGGACCACAAATGTACAATCTCCACTATATGATGGTATACTTACAACAAGAAACTGTTTAACTGCAGATTGGTTCCTAGTTATCTACGGAACCGGATTAAAGACTCATTGAACAATGACAGAAAAAATGAAAAGCTGAAAAAGACTACAACAGAATATTCTCACACGCATATCAACTTTAAAAGACGGAGTTACAGAATACCTACTAATACAGACTATACCACACAGATGGTTAACACAAAACCTTCCTGAGGATGAGCTGCAGTGATTGTTTTCAATCTGGCATGGGAATGTTCTTGGCCTTCTTTTCTCTCTCTCCCCCACCCCTTATCACCTTCTCTATTGTCATGGCAAATTTCTAAATTTGCTTTTGTTCTGCCATTAGGTAACACCAGATTTTGAAACTCTGTCTTTCTGAGTATATATAATCCTGGTCTCCAGGCAAGATTTAATAGTGAGTGATGTTAAACTTATGAGATGCAAATATCTGAATTCTGAAAATCTGGCTAGTAAGGAAGCAAAACCAGTCCCCACAGCACGTGGAGAAAAGCAGCATCATTATCGGATGATGCTCTGGTCTCAGCCAGGTCAGGGGATTTCACCAGAGCCACAATTTTATTTTCTCATGTATATTTGCAAATCCCTCTTCATTGCCAGCGTGAGGCAGGTAAATACATCAACATTAATGAATGAGAGGCCATCCTGCATGATCTACAATTAGTATATTATATGCTGCCATAGTTGTTTTGCAAATATTTTGGTATTAGATTTGGCGAGGAGACAAAACGAGCAGTACCCAGCCAGTCTTCCAGGACTCCACATAGAGAGAGCAGTGCAACAGAGATGCAGGGATCACCCCTTTGGGGATCCTACGCAGACAATGATATATAAACTACTGTTGTCCCAACAGTAATGGAAATGAGACAGGGAAGGTACCAGTCTTCAGGCTACACGTGGTGACTAATAAATCGGATGTTGTTGAGTCTGGTTTACTGCAGGAAGGTGAATTTAATGAAAACCTGTGCCTGGCGGGTGGTTCTGCAGCTCATGAACAGAGCACGGGAAAAATAGGCTTCTGCAGAAATGTCACAAAAAGCCACTCTCCAGCCTTGGCAAATTGTCTCAAAAGAGAGAATTAATGTATTTTGATAGAAAAGATCGAGGAAAATAAGTAAGGTTACCTCTGGATCTTAGCATTTTTAGCAATAATTCCTTCCGAATCTTAAATTTACATGTAGAATTGCTTTAGGGCCAAGGTCAAAATTTAAAAACAAAATGGCAAAACTCCAGCTGTTTTCACCCAAATTCATTTAAAGAATTTAACTATTGGGAAGTTTCTTTGTCATGTTATGCTTTGAGATTTGAGTTTAGTTACTTTCAGGATCAAAATATGGCATTGTCTTACTACCATAACTTGTTACATGCTTGCCTATTTTGAAAAAAAGTACTTTTTAAATTATGAAAATGAAACTGTACTGTACATACTTAACAGAGGTTATCAGATCAGGGTTGTGAAAATAGTTAATATACTCAGTTGGACAGCCCTCCCTTCACCATACCACTTCTCAAAAAGCCAGTTATTCTTCCTTCTCTCTCCTGCCTCACAGAAAAGAAACAAGATCTTAGAATAAATGAAAGTTCATCTTATTTATTGACAGTGTAAAAAAAAAAAAAAGAAAAGATGCTTTCCAGTAAATGCATGCCAGATAGCATCGTAAACAAACATTATCCTGGTGAAAAAAGATGCTGAAAGCCAACAGTAGAGATTTCAGCAATTGAAAAATTTTTTTAGCACAAGTGGTGTATGTAACTCCTCCAGTTACTTTTTGGCAGCAAAACTAAGTTTTGTTTATGGGTAAAGCGCAACAATTTTATATGACATGCAAATTCAAGAGCTGCAAAAATTCCACAGAAAGGGCATTAAAAGAGCTGAGTGAAACTTCCCTTTTGTCAGGTAAAGTTTTCTGAAAAATGGTGGCTATTCTTTTGCAAAATAATGTGAATCTGCCCTGATTTTCTCAACAGCACTGGCTGGGGAAAAAAATTGGGACTAGATGCACAAAATCAGAAGGGGAGTCAGCGGGTTTTTTCTGCATTTTATTTAAAGCCTGTGGAGAACAGACTGCAGTTTAACCAGGCAGCCAGCTTGCGGGCCGATCCCCTGCTCCCATCCCAGGAAAGAGGGGATGAGGAGCGTGCAGGCTTGCCCACCCTGTCGCGGGGACTCGGGACTGCAGTCAGACCTGACATTTCAGCTTCCTGGCAGAAAGGTTGCTCCCATCCCATTCACATCTGTCTGGAAAAGTTAGACTGTCCTGCTCTGTACCGCTGTGAGGGTTCGTATCCCCTCAGGCAGAGAAAGAGACTGAATTCATGTCTCTCTCATCATTAATGAGGCTTCCAGAAGTTGCTGAATTACAGAACTTCTTTGTTTTCATCAAAAATGCAGAAAAGGTGATTTGATGTCAAAGTTTAATTTCAGATCAAATGGAATATTTGCTTAAGTAGACAAAAACTTTTTTTTTTTTAACAGTGTGAACAAATAAGAGGAACTTTCAGTTTGGATTCAAGCTACAATTTTGTTTCTTTTCCGGGAAGCTGAAGAGATAAAGAAGAGTAACTTGCTTTTTGGGAAGTGGACTGGTGAAGGGAAGGCTGTCCAACTAGGTAAATTCACTGTTTTCACAATCCTGATCTCATCACCTCTGCAGAAGGAGCTGCTGCGGGATGAGGGCTGAATGCCTACACCAAACTTGTTCTGCGCGACCCCAGCCCTGAGGCGGAGGGTGCCTCCAGCTTCACAGCCATCTGCACACCCTCTGCTGGGTGGGAAGGCCACCCTTTCAGAAAGGACAGCCATGTGGCACTTGGTGTTTTATGCCACATGTATGGTGGGGCCAAACCTTCCCCACTGTCATACACCTGAGGCACGCTGCATCAGTGGGCCTCAGTGCAGGCGAGTGTCCATGCAATGCCAGGGCTGGCTTTGGGCTCCAGCTCAGACCCAGACCTCATATCCAGGATAGATGTATCTGCAGGATCTTCAAAATCTCCTGTAACGTACGTTTGGATCTCACGTGTTACCGACTAAGTATAACTACACCGTATGTTGGCCTGGGCAGAAAAGTTGATTTAAAACTTTTCTACCCTCTGCTGCTCATTCCCACCCCCATGCCCCCTCAGATGTGTTAATACAACTTTTTCTATTTGTGTCTTTTGCAGAAGTTTCCTGTAAATCAGATCGCTAAAAAAATCTGTATAAGAAACAATCCTTTGGTGGGGAAGTAAAGGTATTTTGTAGGAAAAGCCCTACAAGTACATACCATCTAAGACACAAAAAAGCCCCTCTCCAAACAGCCCCAAACCAAAATTATTGCATTATGTTCAATGCAAAGACCGCTTATTTTGCCAGAATGTAAAAGTTACTTGCCCAATTAAAATGACTTAGGCTTTCTTTCAAAACATTCCTGTCATAGACTAGTCATAGAAATTTTTGGGGAGATTGCAAACTACAAGTAAAAATTTCTTTGTTTTAATATACATTGTAGTAATACTAGTGAGAGGAGTTGCTGTTGTTAATCTTCAATATTGTTGCTCAAACGTCCCAGTTAGATGTTACCCAGGAAATCTTTCCCAAGTTTTCACCTTCTGATTTAGTGAAGTACACTTCTGTCCCTGCAATTAACTAAGTAACCAGCAAAAACTGAACCACATACCTTGTACTGACACAAAACCCAAAAATAGTTCACCAGCAACAAAACAAATACCAGGAGAACCCCGAAAAGTCTTATTTTAGCACAGGAATACCCCGAGATCTGCTTGGCTTTCTAGGAACTGGGAGCAAGCTTACATTTTTGGGGGAGCTAAAGCAAAAAAAAAAAAGAAAAAAGGAAAACACAAACTTTGATCAGTTGTTCAAATTCTCAAGGTGAAAAGTGTGAAGTACTGCAGGGGATGGACTGGCCAGCAAAGAGGAAGGTTTAGCCCCACTGAACACAACCTTTACTAGCGAAGCCACTCTCTCTCCCCAGTAAAGTGCCAGAAAACAAGACCCAACTCAAAACTGATGGCGGGAAAACTGGAATCTCGACCTTTCCCTCTCCCCATAAACAGGGCCCTTCCTTTGCCAAAGGCGGAAAGTCACGTCCAGCAGGGCGAAGCTTCGCGCCCTTTGGGGTCCCGTCCCCGCTGCATGTCGTCCCGTCCCCCGCGGGACTGCAGACCAGCGCCTCTTCAATGAAAGCGGTGCCACCCAACCCACGCACGCCTGCCCCCGGGGAGGCTGGTGGGGGGGTGGTGCGACAGCGGAGGATGCCCGCGGGGATGCCCTCGGGGATGCCCGCGGCTCCCGGGATGCTCACCCGGCGGTTGCGGTCGGTCTCCCGCACCTCCTCCTCCTCGGGGCCTTGGCGGATAAGCGCCTTGAGCACGACGGCGTTGTTGGTGCAGCAGGCTCGGAAGAGGCTGAGCGCCTCGGGGCTGTCCCGCTCCAGGGACCACCGGTCCTCCTCTTCGTCCTCCAGCCCCCTCGGCGGGTAGAAGGAGTCGTCCGAGGCGATGCTGCAGGTGTCGGGCAGCTCGGAGAAATCCTCGTACTCCTCACAGTCCTCCTCCTCGTCCTCATCCTCGTCCAGCCCCTCGGCGGCAGCCCCCGCCACCCCCTGCTCGAGGCCGCTCTCCGCCTCGGCGCTGGGCATCTCCTTCGCCGCCGCGGGGCAGACCCGCTCGCCGGCCAGCTGCTCCCCGTCCCCCGACAGCAGCACCATGCCGGCCCCGCCGCCGGGACGNGGGATCCCTCTGCCCCCCCTCACGGGAGCGTCAGGCCCCTCCCGCGGGTCGCCCTGCTGCAGCCCGGCGGCCGGCCGCCCCCGGGCCGGGGCATGCCGCCGCTTGGGCTTTCCCCGCGGGGGCCGGTGCCACCCGGCTCGGCAGAGCGGCGGGTGCGGTAAGCAGGGAGAGGCCGCCGGCAGGCAGGGCAGGTCTGGGAGAGGAGGCAGTTACCAAACTCCTGGCCCGTAATCCTCTCAGCATCTCTCTGAGAAGATTGGGGCTCCGGCTTAGCGCGCTGACACCGGGGGCGCGGTGCAACGCCGGTCTGCGGGGGGAGCGAGCAGCTGCCGCCGCAGGTGGGAAACCCAAATTTCCAGAGCACCCCCAAGCTCGGCAGCGGGCCTGCCGAGCCGCCGTGGCTCTCCGCCAAGCGGCATGCTTTGCCCCTCGGCGGTGGTTGCGCTTCGGTGCGGAGAGGCGGCCCACCGCAAGCCCACTCCCGCGGGTGGGAGAGGCAGCGGGGAGCGGGGCCGGCGGTACCTGGGGCAGGTGAGGGAGAGGCTGCCACTAGTCCTTCAGCGCAAATTGCGGGGTCCCAAAAGCCGTGGTTACAGCGACGTACGGGAAACTTTTCAGGAATACAGCGAGCCTGTGTAGAATTCGTATTTTGAAATAACTATTGAAACTAAGGGAAGTGATTATACAGAATTTGAATGCTTTAAGGGAGAGCTTACTTTAAAGCGAATAACTCGTTAAATCACATAACACAGCCCCGACAGTTTACCAACCGTAGAGATGTCAGGCGCATACTTTTTATGGAAGGCATTTGGAGATGAGATTGAGAGGAATAATGCATGTATAAATCGAGCTCCCGCTTTGTCACAGTTCTGACACCTTTTTTCCCTTTCAAATGCCATGGATTAGCAGCATTCACTAGCAGGGAAACGGTGGGGGAAAGCCCTCCAGCCAACAAAACAGGATATTTGGCTTCTTCAACAGCACTTCAAAGCAAACCTCATATGTACGATATGCTTCAGCAGGTGAATGTCCAGGCTCCAAGTCCCCGTCTGTCTGTAATGAGCTTGTATTCCTGCATGAGGTGAGGCAGAGTACGATACACTTAACATTGAAAGAAGGTATGAATGAAAAGTAAAATGTAACTGTGAGTACAGGGGCCTGAGTAACAGGTGTTTACAGTCTTTCAAGAAAACATCATGTGAACCAGATGTCACGGGTGATACAAAGCCCAGTGGCTTCTTGCTGGTCTCTAACTGGCAGGGTTAGCCCAGCACCTAGCAGAAGGATATCTGTAATCAGAATTAGTAATAAATAGCTCCCTGATTGGCTGCTTCTGCAAAGAAGCTAAACTGGGAAGAAAGGAGATTAAACTATTCTCTTACCTCCATCACCTCTGAGATCACAGCTGACGTATACGACCAGCAATGTTCATGCTGATGCTGCCTGTCTTTGGTTATTTCTTTGTGCAAGGAAAGGCGCTTACTCTGATACTGCTGCATGTGTCTGTTCCCAAATCAAAAGCTTCCGAGCTGGCTTTACCTGCAGCATGACAGCTCCGTAGGATTAACTTTTTTACTCTTATTGCCTATCAATTTCTTAAGTATTTGCATTCACAAAGTTTAAGGGCTCCATTCAGTTATTTTTTTGTTTCCTACTCCATTAGTGTGGCCACTGATCTGCTCAACAGAATGTTGTTTCTTAAAGTAGCACTTGTATTTTGGAAGAACTTCATTTTCCCTTAAGACCCTGCAGCTGGCAGGGAGCATTTGCGTTGTTCTCAGCCTGAACTCATCATAAAAGCTCAGGAAGACATTTGGCTCTAGTAACTTTGAAGAGCAGAAAAATAAGAAAACTAATTCTAACTAGAGCAGAACAAAATCTTTTGTGGTGAAGATTCAGCTCATCTGTAAGAACCGGTTCATCAAATATACTTGCTTTGTTTCTGTCACAGGAATAAAGATTTACTTTATTTACCTGATTGGGGGTTTTTATTTATTTATATAAAATTTGTTAACAAAGATGCAGGCAACAGTAACTTTGAATAGCAAAAAAAATTACCAAAAAAACCCAACCAACCTGAAAAACCCTAATTCTAAATAGAGGGAAACAACAGGTATTTCAACATAAGAAAAAATGTTTGATTCTGAAAATTCGTGCTTTTTTAATCCTCTGTTCAGACTTTATCTTATTGGCTTATTAATGGAGAAGAAATGAATCAGTTCGCTCCCACAGCTGTAGCAGTTCTGCGGGGACCTCAGAGATGAAAACTGTTTTCTCTCACCTGAGCTTGACGCTTTCATCCTTTCTCTCGAAGAACAGTGCTATATGGCTTGAGCTTTCAAAGCAA
Source organism: Balaeniceps rex (assembly GCA_013401315.1). Classification (NCBI taxonomy): domain Eukaryota; kingdom Metazoa; phylum Chordata; class Aves; order Pelecaniformes; family Balaenicipitidae; genus Balaeniceps; species Balaeniceps rex. The sequence goes on from VYZW01047978.1 coordinate 27,450, forward strand.
GGCGTCAGGCTAGTACCGAGCTGACTCTGTGTTTGCCACTGAATTTTTCACTTTTACAACTGCTGTTGAGACTGTAGTTCACATTATTTAATCTCCGTGCAGCTTGACAATAAGCTACCACAGAAAGGTGCAGCTAATTGGACATAAACTGTTACATGGTTCCCTAAGATGATGCTGCAGCCGTTTATCTTGTCAGCACAGAGGCCCCCACCAAGGCTAGGCTGCTTGGGCACGGTTATAGATTTAAAATAGATTATGCCTGGTTTCTCAGTTCTTTCAGTGACACAGCTTGTACGTGGCAAACAGGGTTTCCTGTCATTTGTGCTTCAGTCTGGAAATCAAATTAAAACAATGTGAAGAAAGGCTGTAGAATAAGTCTGCAAATGCTTTCAAATTATCAAAAAAAAAAAGCTGTTTTCGTAGCACTTGTAAGAGGACAGCCTCAAACCTTTCATCTAGAAAAGATACCAGTTAACATCATTGAAGTTAAATGCTGGTATTTATAAACTTTGTAATAAAAGCAAAGAAAGAAAGATTATAATCTTAAAGCAAACAGCCCAGAATTATTAGTCATTATCATCATCAGTATCTCATCAAAATTTATTGCTGGGAATTAACAAGGCAGGAAATTAAAATATCCAGAGCAGATCCCACCTGTCCCTATGCAGACAAAGCTTCCCTTGAAAAAATCGATTTTTGGAATGACTATAGCATCGGGTGCCCCCATTTTGCCTCATTAAGGTTTGTAAGCCATTTCATTTATAAACAGTTCTGAGACTGAGATTTAATGAGATTCATGTGCAATAGTAAAATCAGTATGAAGATTCAGTGAGTGTTACGTGTCCTTCTCGCATTCAGTAATTTAACCTAAGGAAAAAATTCACAACACGCTGAAGGTTATTGCCAGTATTCTTAAAAATGAAATCTAGTCAGAACAAAAGCACTGGATTCCTTAATAAAATAAAACAAAATAAAACAAATCTTTAGCTTTGGTTCCTTACATTGTTTAGGTATCTGAAATTTCTGATTAACAAGAAGCCTGTTTATGTTTTATTTTTACCCATCTGACACCTATGCACTCACTTTTGAAATTCCGAGGGTATTTCTTTCTTCCTTAGTTTATTTGCATGTAAAAATCCACCAGGTGAGAATCTGAGACTTAGTCAGCATTTGTTGGTAAGGCATTTATGCTGTTTATGCACCTTCCTGGTGTATTCCCACAAACTGGCAACCTAAGTGGTTTCAGTGATTCAAGGGGTTTATAAATTCTCGGTTGCACATCAGATAGGTTTTTCTGCAGCCATTTGGCTCCTCACCCATTGCTTTGTATGTTTGTGCTGGGAGCACATGGAAGGACGGAGCAGCGTATCATTACCTGGCAGTACAGGCAGTCGTAGCAATACCACGCTGTTGAACATAAGAGCCGTCTCCCTTCCTTCCTTTCTTCCTCTGTTGAATGGCTTGTAAAAGCTCTTCTTTTGAAATGCATAGATGATGTTTCTGTGGGCGCTGGACCGCGCTTTGGCACTTCCACCAGAGCTGCCAAAGGAAGTATTCAGAACACAAGGAAACCTCCCTCGAGCAATCTGCCCATCTTCCCAGATGGGAAAATTGCTGAAGCCTCCAAAAGGCCAATGCAGGGGATGGGTTTGGTGGCATGACTGAAGCCAGCATCACCCCAACACTAACCTGGTCCGTGCCGCAGGTCACAGCAGGTGCCATGGGGGTGTCCGTGGGGGAAATGTGGGCACTGAGGGAAACAAGACACAAAAAGAGATGGGGTATTGCTTTTTACTGACAGCATCTTTTTGATTTTTGGAGACAGACTGACAGCAATTTGTGCTGTCAGCATTACTGCCTCCAAGCCTTGTGCTGGTCCTCAAAACAGACTGGTCACAGCTTCAAAAACCAGCTGCTTGAAGTTAGTCTCAATACAATGTTTACGCATGGATGTAAGCAAACTGGTTCCTGGAGTTGCTGAGTTCTTGGCAGGGCTGGCAGACTAATAAATCCAACCCCATGTTTATTATGCCAAATAATGTATTTTTTATTTGGATGCTTTGCTAGGGCTGTAGCAGGATTGCAAAGAGGCTAGCTGCTGTGAGGCTTAAAAGTGCAGTTAAGCTAGTCAAAAGACATCAGGTGATGTACTGTTCTTGAGTGTTACTGTTGGTGGCGTATGTGTGAAGAAGACATTCAAGGTAAAGATTAAGTTGAAGAGATCACTGAGGAAACATTTCCCGTCAATGAGAAAAAGCCAAAGAGAGATAGCATTTGTTGTCACATTTACATGATTGGGGGGGGGGGGAGGGGAGGAGAGCATTTGCAAATGAACAGATTCAGCAGAACTTGCTAAGACCACCCCAGTTACAAAGTCCTTTGGAAGGAGCAGGGTTGGAGCCTCAGTTTTCCTAAGCTCTGGCCAAGATTTGATGTGAAATCCTGCTTGATGTGAGAAGTAACATCTGCTAAGGAGCTATGGATGGAAGTTGCAATATGTTTCCTAGAAACCAAAGGCTTGAGCTGAATGATGAGAGTGGAGCCAGAGAATAAGAAATATTAGCTAAATGTTAGTGTTTTCTCAGTTGCTGGTATTTTCCAGCTGGTGCTCAGTCAGATTTAATGTTGTTTAAAGTATCCGTAATACCACTCCATTGGTGCCTTGGTGCAGTTAATACAACGAAGGGACATAAGTGTAAAAAATTTATATTAGTTCTTGTAAATTCATTTGCTAGATATGAATGAAAATAGTTGATGTTCTGCTTTTAACATGAATCTGTATTTTGTCTCTATTTGAAATCAAAAGCATGGCCTATTCTAGAAAAAGATTATTTCCTCAAGGCACTGTATTGGGTCTAGCTAATCTCAGTTTAGCTTGTAGTAGAACCTTGCAAACCCTGCGAGGACTGAGCTCCCTGAGGATAGCAGCAGTTGGTAGGAGGTAGGTTTCTCAGGATAAATTGTGCTAGTCCTGAGCAGGCAGGGCAGTTCCCCGACAGCGAGGAGAACCTGGAAGGCATGCACCTACCTCCTCTGCTCTGGTTGGTGGGGCTCAGCTTCACTGGAGGAAGTTTGGAAGACACTTAATTAACTCTTTTTGGATTATTTCCTCAGGACTGTGAAGAACAACTGTTGGAGCATTGGTAAGGCACATCAAATATGCTAATGTTGCGCTTTTATATGTTGTTTTGGTATTTTTGAAGGTGGTGTGTAGAAGGCTGACAGTGGAGGAGCAAATGCAAGTGAAGGAGGGAGAGATGGATAGAGTTCGAGTTCCCACAGAGCTGCTCTTTTCAAATATATGCTACTGTAGACTGTGTTGATGGTGAAGATCCTTGAGGCTTCTCAATAATTATCCGGTGTGGAACTTCTGTTTTCATATTTCTCGTCGTTTCTGTCTTAGGGAATTTCTCGGGAGAAAACCGATGAAAATTTATTGTTATTGTTCAGATGTTGCTTTATTAAAATACTGAGGGAAAACAGAAGTTTGAATAAAATCTTTGTCAGGGGCTCTGCCAAGTCTGAAGAGTGGATTACAGAAATCTCCACTTTAAAATACTTTTTTCTTTTTATTTTGCATATTATTTCTCAAAATGCTACACATGCAGATAATAATGTGGAAATATGCATTGTTTGAAATGTCAGTGGCTGTCATTTTCATTGGACAAAAGCTAACAACGATTGAGAGCAGGAGAGCAAAATGTTTCTCAAATGATAAGTTTAATTTTATTTTCCTGTATTTTGATATTTTTTACCAAAAGAACACAATACTGGAAATTAATACATGTATAAGAATTATTAGGGGAAAAAATCCCATATATATTCCATTACTAGATTATAATTATTGGTATTTTAACTGGATTAGTGTGCATGAGAATTTATTTGTGAACTGTTATTTTATTTTTGAACTCTAGTGTAGCAGAGGACTCCCCACATACATGTGTGAAAACGTGTCACTTAGCTGGGTATCTAAAATAAATAAGTAATGTTATCTTTACACCAAAATCTTTTGCTCCTCCCTAAAGGAATTTCTTTCCACATACAAGGAATAAACTATGCATTTGCTTCACATTTTCCTAAAATTATTCCTCTTCCGTTATTGTCAAATTATGCAACCAAAAATAGGTTGGGATGATACTGGTATGAATAAGCCTGCTGATGCTATTCCATATGGAGAAAACGTGTAGCACGTCTACCCTTGCACTTCTGAAGCTTAAGATGAGTTCACTCCTCTTCTACAGATTTCCTGTACGACTGTGGGGGCTTTGAGCCTTTCTATCCCTGAGGTTTTGCTCCTGAGCGACAATAATGGTACATCTCTCTACTCCTGGGAGGTTTGGGACCTAAGGACATTACAGTTTTGTAGAGGTGAACCTACACCTGTGTTTGACTTCAAGCCATGGAAGTACCACAGATAGGTGTCCATCTATCCTTACTGTTGCCCTGCATCAGTAAACTGTAAAGAAGTCAGTGCTGAATTCATCCTAATTGTAATTTTTCTGGCAAACCCCAGAGAAAGCCTTAATATGTGACCCAGTTTCTATTTCTGAAATATTATGTTTTTAATCCTCTTTCTATTTCAGTTTTGTCTAATTGAAACTGGGGGTTGGACACTGCTATCTAATGCAATGCAGTACCGGAGAAACATTGATACAAAAGCAGAAACAGAAATAATTTCACAGAGTAAAGAAATTAAAGGGAAATTCTAGAAGTTTTGCTGCCATAATTTATTCATATATACCATCTCATTTTATTATCCGCTCTCCTGTGAGAATTTGGAGTGCTTTAGAATATAACTTGCATCGAGTGACATGTTTCAGCAAAGCATCTCGGCTCATGTGGTAAAGGTGAATATCGTGCTCATTTTACGGGTCCTGAAATTGAATTAGAGACTATTCAAATGCAGCAGAGCATTGTATAATGTAACTTCAAACATACAGATGTCTTATTTTGGCACTATTCAAATGCTTTAAATGACTTATGGTTTAAATGGCTTGTCCAAATCTGTATGGCCAGGCAGATGGGGAAAAGGGTATGGCTCCTCACTGAGACTGTTACAGAAATCCATCTGAATACATATGGTGTAGCTCCATCAAGGGCTACAAGTGGTCATCTTGGAACTATTTCTCTTTCCGGAACATAATGAATGCTGGCCAGAAAATATCATAAGTGGCACTTTATGACAAACACAGTTGTTATATTCAGCATATTGGATTTTTCTCTGACTGTTTCTTCTACATTCTTAAATATAAACTAGCACACTGAGAAACAAAGTGGTCTCTAGCAAGGCCACGTCATTGCTTCAGTATGGGATTTCAGAGTTTGCATTTGTTTCTCCATAGAGTATCAAAACAATAACACCCTATATTTGGAAATGTGATTCCTTGTATGTCCAATAAATCATGCTCAGAGGATTTCTTGGTTTTCCTTTCCCACCTCTTCCTGAGATAATTGGTCTTTCTGGTGCTAACTGGTGTTTCACCAGAGTATGCAATCATATGATTAACAAGAGGCTTGTATTGAAAGACAAGTATGCTTAAATATTCTGGAAAGGCTTTGTGCATGTATTTAAGTGATTTAGAGAATTAGTGCCCTGATAAAGGTATGTGTGCTTTGGAAACATTTTAGAAACTCATAGAATAATTGTGGGGCTATTATTATTATCATATTGTGCACATTATCTATTAACTTTCCTTGTCTCTAACAGCATCATAGTCATTTTCATCTTTGCAGAAATGCGATGCTCTTCAAGGAGATTATTTATTTAATGTTTTCCTGAAATAATTTAAATTGCTATACTGCCAGGTTAAAATAACTAGATGCTCATCTCACCCAATGGTTCCCTTGTTTCTTGGTGTTTTCATAACACAGTTTTCACAACACAGTTTTCACAAATCACAACCATCATGGGACTTATTCCAGAGGAAGTCAAGTGAAAGCAGATTATCTGTAAAACATACCTCTTCAGAAACCATACCTCCTATGTGATCATTATTTAAGCAATTTTAAATCTTACTCACTGTGTTGCATCTCTTTTTATCAGAATTCTTCCATTCAATTCCAATATTAAGAAAATATATTTCCATTAATTTGCTACAGAAGAAGTTAGAGGGGTAAGTCAGTAGATAACACAGGCTACACTTCTGTGGTAAATTCCATGCAGTTCCATTGGTTTCAGCTCTGTTACTATCCATACTCTTCTGTATGGATATAGTGTATTAAAATGAAGAGCTGCCACTGTTCAAAGCATATTATGCCATAGGGGGCATGTATGGAGGGTCTTTCTGACTCCCTATACAGAGCTAGTGAACAAGTAATACCAAATGGAGAGTGCAATATCTTCTTCCTGCACTGTTCTCATTGCCTCTATTTTCTTTACAACTCCAAATAAAGTCTGTCACTGATTCAGTAAAGGAAATAGATGCTTCCATGTGGTTGCATTTTCTTTGGAAACATCCTATGAGTCTAGTGTAATTTCCTTTTCATTGCTTCTTGTGTATCCAGCAACAAGAAAGCCTTTAACTTCCTCTGTAAGAAGGCAGCATCAAGGGACGAAATTTCTGTAGTCAAACTGCTTCAGAAGCGGCAATTAATAATCAGCAGACACTGAGATAGGTAAATATTGTTATCTCTGCTTTTCAGTTGGTGAAACTGAAATAAAGAGGTCAAGGTCAACGTCTTCCAATTTAAAATCTATGGCTGGACTTCAACAGCTAAATTAGTGACATGAATTGCAAACTTTTGAAACCTATAGAATGAAAAGGACTGAACATTCTCGGGAATCCTGGAAATCTGAACACTTATTTATATGCCAGAAGTGTTGTAACCAAGTTAAATATTCTTGCTTTAATGATTAGGGCAATGTTAGGTCATGGTCAAAGATATCCTGAATGTCTTTAGCTTTTGGAGTTTTGTCTTATGTTCAGCAGTAGATATTTGCATTTAAATTACCCCCCTCTATTTATCTGCACTTGTGTATTACCAAGATCTCAGGAGGAAATTTTCCTTAAATATCTTGATTGCCCTTAAAGTTAAGTTGTATTTAGATTTCTTTGGTTTCCTTCATTATGGCCTGTCTCACATTGATGAAGGAACTTGCACACAAAAGGAAAAAAATGCATCATCTACTCTGTGGGTGGTTGTGGAAAAGATGCAAACGTGCACTTTCCTGATGAAGAGAGAAGAGGGAAGAAAAAGCATCTTGCTTTCCCAGAGGACAATAGTAGGGAAGGGACAGGGCCAGACAACGCAGCTCTCTAGAAGAGGATTTGCACTCAATTCTTTACCGCATCCATGCAGTCCTGTTTGAAAGAGAGTCCAGGGTATGGTGGCAAGCGGTGATGCAGACCAGGAGCAGCATGACTGGTGTGTTCTCTTCGCTACTGGGTAATTTTTTAATGAAGTTGTGGTGGGTTGGCCCCGGCTGGATGCCAGATGACCACCAGAGCCGCTCTATCGCTCCCCTTCTCAACAGGACAGGGAGAGAAAATATAACAAAAAGGTCATGGATCGAGATAAGGACAGGGAGAGATCACTCAGCAATTACTGTCATGGGCAAAACAGACTTGACTTGGGGAAAATCAGTTTAATTTATTACCTATCAAATCAGAGTAGGGTAATGAGAAATAAAAACTAAATCTTAAAACACCTTCCCCCCACCCCTCCCTTCTTCCCAGGCTCAACTTCACTCCCGATTTTCTCTCTACCTCCTCCCTCAGAGCGGCGCAGGGGGATGGGGAATGGGGGTTGTGGTTAGTTCTTCACACGTCATCTCTGCTGCTCCTTCCTCCTTGGGGGGAGGACTCCTCACACTCTTCCCCTGCTCCAGCGTGGGGTCCCTCCCATGGGAGACAGTCCTCCATGAACTTCTCCAATGCAAGTTCTTCCCACGGGCTGCAGTTCTTCACAAACTGTTCCAGCGTGGGTCCCTTCCACAGGGTGCAGTCCTTCCGGAACAGACTGCTCCAGCGTGGGTCCCCCATGGGGTCACAAGTCCTGCCAGCAAGCCTGCTCCAGCATGGGCTCCTCTCTCCACAGGTCCACAGGAGCCTGCTCCAGTGCGGGCTTCGCACAGGGTCACAGCTCCAGCATGGGGTCCTCCATGGGCTGCAGGTAGATATCTACTCCACTGTTAATCTCCATGGGCTGCAGGGGGACAGCCTGCCTCACCATGGCCTCCACGGGCTGCAGGGGAATCACTGCTCCGGTGCCTGGAGCACCTCCTCCCCCTCCTTCTTCACTGACCTTGGTGTCTGCAGAGTTATTCCTCTCACATATTCTCACTCCTCTCTCCAGCTGCAGTTGTGCCATTTTTTTTTTCCCCTTCTTAAACATGTTATCCCAGAGGTGCTACCACCATCGCTGATGGGCTCAGCCTTGGCCAGTGGCATGTCCAACTTGGAGCCGGCTGGCATTGGCTCTATCGGACACAGGGGAAGCTTCTAGCAGCTTCTCACAGAAGCCACCCCTGTAGCCCCCCCGCTCCCAAAACCTTGCCATGCAAACCCAATACCCCTGGGTGCTGACCACATGGCACTCCGAATGCATCACATGAATACACAGATCTTGTAGGACTCTTAAAAGTTGCAGGTTTTAACTGTAAAACTTGAATGTTTTGGACTGATTGGCCCTTTTAGTCCTCTCCCTCACATTAAGGCATGTGGCGAAAGCAGAGGTTTTTCTATTTTCAGCAGACATGACAGAAAATATAGTTACGCTGCCTAACTTAGTAATCAGCGGTGGAAGAAGACAGGTGCTTCCTTTACTTTAGCCCTGCATTCACATGATCTGACTCCCCCTCGTGCTATATATTTCTCTTCCCCTGGCAGAGGAGTGAGAGTCAGGTCGGGTATCGCCTTTCTGGTTATTGCCTGGAGGCGGCATGTCCTGCCTGGAGGCACTGAGCATCCTGATCATGTTCTGCCCCACACGTGGCCGGTCGATAAGGGGGAACACAAGCTGGGAGCTGCTGCTGAGACAGATAACTCTCTCATTGGAAGCCTGGAGACAGTATTTTGGCAGTCCGGGAAAGGTACATGCTTTGCCTTAATTGTGAACGCAGTTTGTTATACTACTCGTAAAAGTTTCATTACACCAGTTAGCATATTAGTATTACAAGCAACATAATGAAGCGTAATTGGTACAAGGGCTCAGTGTGAACTAATTGATCTGGAAAAAATACCATTTTAGAATGCAAACAGGAAGAATAAACCTTGACTTTTCCTAGAAATTTCCAGGAGGGATTTTATTTACAAAATAGTAAAAGAGAACTGAGAATTGCTAGCAAGCTGATTTAATCTTTTCATTGATTGGTTTATAAAAATGGCATCTTGCTTATCACCTAGCAATGAGATTTACCAGCAGGGACTTGTATATTGAGCTGGTTTGATTGCAAACTCTGCTGAAAATGTTGTTTCGGGAATAATAGGGTACAACATATTTTAAAAAGAAAGACTGTTGCTAATTTTTGTTGTAAAGGTAAATATCTTCAAATGAGGTTACTGAGATAGGGAAATCCATTCTAGCTATAACAAAACTGTCAGCACTGCTGTAAGATTTTGCATTATGGTATGCAGTACCACAAGAGATAAGTTTTTGCCAATCAAAAAAAGTGACGTGGCCTTCAACTTAAAAACCCTTCTGCTGCACATCTCTTTTGTTCTTAGCTAAATTAAAGATACCTTTTTCAATACTGAAAAAAATAGACATCTAACATTTAGTTTTACAACTTTTGCTTACCCATATTAAACCTAACTCTGGAACTGTGTTACCTATAAACCTTTCCTTGTCGTAGAACCAAAAGCATCCCCTCAGTTTCTGTTAAAAAAATGGGTTTTTTAAAATGATAGTTGTGAAAGATAATGAAATGCCCTTTAAATGGCTAAGAAATATTGTCATTTAAGTGAGGACTTGCTACAGCAATCTTGCTGAGATTCAGTTGTTTTTGTGTGTGCAAAGCACCACTATCTTTCTGCGGAGACAATCCTTTGCTGATGCCATTGGGACAACTTCCGTAGCAAGACGCAACAGTGTCAAATGGGCAGAGTCTTGGATAACAGGTATATCTTGGATCACATGCAAGTTTTCAGTGGGTGTCATTGGTTTTATACCACACAAGGCATTCCTAAATATTTGAACAGCGCAGTCAGAAGGCTCCTGACGCTCACAAAGAGAGCAGAGTGAGTGAGCTTTCCAGGTGATTTCACAGCCAGGAGAGTGAGGAGCGAGGCCAGCACAGTCGCTCTGGGGATGGGGAGGAGGGCTGGGGGTTCACCTGGGTGAGGGGGACTGAGAGGAGACAAACACGTTGTGCACCAGCGGGGAGAGCCATGTCACCTGGCTTGCCTGTGAGCAGGTGACACCCTCCTTCTCTCCCGGAGTGACAGCAGTAGCTGTTTACTGGGATTCAGCATTCCTTCTAGTGGCATTCTCCGTGCTCTTCACCCCAGTGGTGTTTACCTCCACCTAGTAAATCCCTTAGCAGGTAAGGTAAATGCATTAATAACACTTTAAAACACATCAGAATTGCGAGAGATGCAGAGCTGAGTGCTGCAAGAGCCAAGTTCAGTTCACACATTTCCCCATTTAAATGTTTTGGAGTGAGTCATTTTGGGCTGCGTATGCCAAGTGCGCGGGCACAAGTGCTGCAATAGGTAGTGTTCCTCTTTCTGTGTGGTGGTGTATCGGCTCAGCACAGATGGTGCAAACCCCCGTCAATGAAACACCCAGCTTCGTGCAGCAGGTGGGTTTGCTTCCTCCAGGGGTGGAGGAGGAGCGGGTGGGATGGACTGAGTAAGGAGACCTCCCCAGCCCAGCACCACAGCTCAAAACCACACCAGGCAGGGGCTACTCAGCAGGGTCCACCTGGCCTGTCAGCAGGGATTTGAGAGAAAATTTATTTTAACCATTCGTTAAGTCAATCGATGACCTGCTTTCTAAATTACAGCATTTGAGCTACTCAGAAATGTGGAGTGGGGCACATTTCTCTGGTGGCACTCCTCTGGTCTGGCTGGGAAGTGAGGCGTGCTGCCAGCAAAGGTTCCTCATTCCTCTGGAGAGCACGAGGAGGACTGCCTTCTGCATGCCAATACCAATAATGTCCCTAGGCTGGAGACTCTGAAATAGGGATTACCTCCCAGGTCCATGTGTCCAGGGAGGCTGCTGACACAACTGGAGGGTTCCAGCAGAGGTTTTAGCGAAGACTGATGGTGAAAGACACATTAATGATCTTTGGAAAGCTTTGAGGTCCACTGGGAGTAACTTCTGAGAATAAGATACATACTAGTGGGAAAACTCCCTGTGAATAATAGCAATAGGCCATGGTCCTGTGAAACCAGCTGTCTTGGTTTCCAGCGGAGTCTCATGATGTTCCCATTTTTTGCTCCAAGTCAGAGTTCGTGAAATCACCTGTTTATCTGCAAATCACATTTCTAAACTAGAAAGGTGAGTAAAAGGAATACGTATGCTATTTTAAATACCTGATGATTTTTAAGATAATCTGGTGATTCATGTTGCTGAGTACAGGATCTTTGAAAGCTTGAGTGTGGCGGTCCCTGAAATCCGTGAATCCACTGTGATGCATTTCCTACAAAACGATGCACAAATTGGGAGTAGTCCCCAAATTTGTGGCCTGTCTGAGCTAATTCTGCTGCAATCTGGGATACAGATCCCACTTTCCCAATGCTTGCTGATGGTTACAGTGCAATAATATCTCAATGACTTCGCAAGTTAGTTATTAATTAGTAAAGACTCTGCATAATTTGAAATTTAGCAGTTAGGAATCAGTGGTTTGGAAGTACACCTGGCTGACAGTTCTGGTGAGGAACATATATTTACAGATTAGTAGTGCAATGGGCACTCCCACACTGTATTGCCCCATTATTCCTCTACAGAGGCAGAATAATCTTTCAGAAATACTAGGCAGTCCAGCATCTATAACCTACCAAGTTCTTGGCTACTTTTCTGCATCTACCCTTAATTTCAGTTCCTGTATTGCAAGCTTTTCATGTGTGGCCCAAGGACATAATAAGTGATTTCATATGACCAGCCTTTCATCACTGGGGAGCAGGTTTCATTAGCTATAGGTCTGTGCTGGACTTTAAGAGAGAAGTTTCTGCAGTTCATGATCAATATCAAGCCTTCCGTGACAGAGATTCAGCCTCTTGGGTCCTGATGTAATTAAGGCAGCTTAACACTTTCCCATTATAAGGAACCCTGTTCTGTTACTTAAAAATTCATCAAGTTTTAAATGCTCAGGCAAAATTCCTTAGGTTTTAGGAAGGTTGTTTTTATGACTTTGGGGTTTTTTTACCCTAATTTGGTTTGCTACTTTCAAGAAGGGAAAAAAAGAAAGGACAAGTGTGCTGTTCTGGCATGTTAAAAAACCTCTGGTGTCCTCTTTGAAAGTTGACTTTCCACAAATATTTTGATGACTTCTTTTTCCCAGCGGTGTCACCTTTCAGCCCTTTGAACCAAGCCAAGTAGTGATCACTAGCTGTGTGTTCCTGGTTTTCAGAGGGTCTTGATTCCTTCTTTTCAAAGTCCTTGATCCATTTTTCAAAAATACTGATCATTCACTGCTGCAGCTGAAACATACCTATGCTAAAGCGAGAGAGCATCCTGTAAAATTCTAAGGGAAAGATGAAGGTAATTAAGCACATGTGTTAAGTATCTAAAAACATTTATGTTGTTTGTTCTATAAGCACTGACAAAATCCAGGTCCTAAGCACCTCCAGCAGTGTACTCTCAATTAGTGGGCACCTATGACCCCTGTCTCTTTGTGCTTCATCTCCTTTGAAAAAGCTTGTTTAGTGTGTGACAAAATTTGTTTCACAGTGAACCATTCTCTTTAAAAAGTCAGGCTTTACTTCACTTCTCATATTATTGCTTTTTTCTCCTTAGGGAGAGATGGGGACGAAAATAGTTTCTGAACTACCTTAAAAAAATCTAAATTTCTGCCAGACTGCCTTCGCTTTCAGCAAACTCCTGTTTTTACCAGCCCCCTGCCTTCAAAAGTGTAGCTCAAAATATTTTTAATCGTGATTCCTCACGTGCCTGGCGTTGATGTGTGGTCCCTAATTAGGCAGCGACACACTATTGTTTTTCCTACCTGTGCCGTGTGCAGCACAGATGGGGCGCTGCCGGGGCTCCGCTACTGTGGGACAGGCTAAGTAGGCTCTTATCCTTCGTGCACAGCAGCTTCTTCGAGAGGAGGCAACGTACGCACTGCGCCTGCCAGTCCGTTACACAAGAATTTGTGAGACATCTGTGGATTACGGGCGTGAGGATGCTTGGTTTATGTAATGGTACCCAGCTTCCAGGCAGCACTTCTCATCAGTAGGTATTAAAGTGCTGTACACAAAAAAAGAGGTCAGTGTTATCATCCTCAATTTACATATTCTGTGTCTGGCTTTGAGGAAAGAGCATTTTCTCGTGATCAGAGCCGTGGTAAAGGACAAGACAGCTTGTGCAAAGGTTTAAAACGCTTGAGCAATGTGCCTGCGTGAATAAGGCTTACCTGTTTAGTACTTAAGACCTGTGTCTGAATCTGAAACATGCCTGAATTACCTTTGTGTAACCTTCCAGTCATAAAATTAAATACAGGTAATTACCTGTCTGTCTCTGCCATCTTATATTTTGGGCTGCAGAAGTAGCAGTCCTTATAACTCGGTTTGCTTAACACTTTTCATGCTAAGACCTTGTCTTTAGTCGCATGCAGTTTGTGTGTGTGTGCACGACTGTGCAGGTTGGGATTTTCAGAGCTGACACGAGCTGATCTTTAAAAACCTTTTAGAAAAAGAGCTTCTGCAAAACCAAGTCAGCACAAATTGAAGTTCGGGGAAAATATTCTTAGGCATATCATGGGAGAGTTTCAGCCTCACCCTGTCACTGGATGCAGGCTTTCAAGTTGCCATTGTTCTTTCAGTGTCTGCACACCTCGTATGCCCCGTTCCCACAAGCCCTCTGCGTTAGTTCTGCCCCTGTAAAATGAGATGACAACACTTTCTTTCTGCAGTTTTTCCTGTGTTTTGGCTTTTTCGCCTGTAAGCTCTTGAACGTACTGTCTAGACCCCAGTGTTATTCCAGAAACTTGCTGTAGCTTCACTACAAGAAATTTAGGCTAATACAATATTATTATAGGCTCTTTGATTACAACTTATTGAAAGAAAAATACATTTAGGAAGAGGAGTGTATCTTGTAGGAATGATCATTTGTTTGACCTTAATCTGTCATTGGCAAAGCTTCCAGGCTGCACTGTATTAGCAGATGGATAATCGGCTCCAGCTGAAATTACTTGCACAGTTAAGTAGTTTATTTTCTCATTTTCCTACAGTGAGAGTCTCTAAAAACAGGGATGGCACATAAGCGTTCACGTGCGTTCCTGTATAAACATGTTGGGCTCCTCGTTTGGACTGTTTGAGTGAGAAGTCGAGGTGTTACCATCTCTTCTCCAGTGCTTTGTACAAGGAACAAAAGCTGGAGCCAGGTCACCGTTGATTTCCTTTTTGGGGGGAAGTCTGGCACAAAAGTGCAGCACCTACTTCTGCCTCATTTGGGACCTATTCCAATGGACATGGGGAGGGAGCTTTCTCACAGACTTCACTGCGTTTTGGATCATCTTCAGGGTTTTTTTCTTAGAATAGCTTGCAAAGCTTCTGTGTATTGAGCTTTTCAGTGATGTCTTTGTGCTGTACAGAGAGAAGGTAATTAAAAGAGAAAATTTACTATAGCAGCAAACAAAATTAGAAAATCACAAGATTCAGAAGAAATTGGATTCAGATTATAAAACCAGAGAAAAAAATAGAACGAACACTCATTTTGCATGCATCTTATTGCCTATAACTTTTGTTAACAGGTTAAGGAGAGCCCTTAGGAAGATTTTTAGAAAAGTGTAAGCAACATGAAAACCAAAAATTATCAATGCTGCTAATTACACAGCTTCTGATGACTTTGACATCTCTGGAAAGGAATTCCTCACACCACGGCTGGATCAGATTTGCATTTTTTTTGTCAAGACGACTACTCCTCTAAATGATTCAAACATTATTAGAGCAGAACTAAGTGGTGTGCAGTTCTTGTCTGCGTCCCAAAAATAGTCTCTCATTTGAATACAGAGATGTAGAGGGCTATTGATTATCAGTTAAAACAATGTAAAAAAAAATTGTGCACAAACTAAGTGGTGCATCCAAGAGTTTTATTAGGGAAGAATGCATTTATTTTCTCAGGAGTGACACAAAGAAATTTGCATCTAATGAATAATAATATAGATGTTCAGTAATGTAGTTACAGAAACGTTATGGTTTTGGTATGGTAGAAAATGTCATTTGAAGCTGGTTTCTTGCCTTGACATATAAACCTGACATAACTGTTACCAATGACATAGGGTAATTTTAATGAAACATAATTGAAAGAAATTGAAAGACAGGTTGGATTTGGAACTCCCATCTCAATTATATTAATTCTCCTTATATTAACCACAGACAAAAGATATTCATTTTACTATGCTTTATTCCTAACAGAATCATGGGTAAATGACATTTTCAAAGAAAATTGAAAAAGAAAAGAAGAGCAGTTCCTCTGCTTAAAGTTGTAGAAGCTGAATAGAAAAGGGATTTTTTTTGAGAATAAGGAAAAGCTGTAGTAAATAGTGAAATAGCCACAGATTTTGCAAGGATGTTCAGTCATTCCAGATTTTGTGATGTAAAGAAAAATGATTCAGGAACAGACAAGACGAAGCCAACACCGTTGAGACAAATATGGGCTGGTGGTGTTAGTCTTCCAAATTATTTTAATTTGTGTATGAGTTGCTATGTTGTGTGCCTTGTTAATATTTAGATACTATAAAGCTGTTTGGAGAAATCATGCTCCTTGGAAAGGCTGCTGTAAGTGGAGTTTGCTTACTCTGTTGCTACTCCATTGCACCCAGCTATTGAGGCACTGGGCCTTGGTGTTGGCCTGAGATTCCTGCAAGAAGGGATTGTCCCTAAAGCTGTTTGACCATCCCCATTTTAGGTCCTGTTTATAGGTGAGAATAAACCAATTTACCTTTGGAGTGTATCCAAGCAGGGAATTGTTCTCCCTTCTCCACTTAAAAGACAATTTTCCAGTGTCAGTTGGTATCATAAGTGGGCGCCTGTGTCAGAAGAGGAGGCAGCTCTCTAGTGCCTGATGGGGGAAAACCTTCCAAGACCTGGAGCAGTGAGTTTCAGTTTGGTGAAGTTTTCTGAAGCTTTGGGTTTGGGTGCATGATCCAGCTGTTGCAGTATGGGCCTAAGATATGCACCATTTTTTCCCCTACTCTGTTTTTTTTTTAGAAAGGAAACTTGGGTACAAAGGTTGGATGGGGGTTTAGAGGTATTCCAGGAAGTCCCTGCTGTGGTTGACTGCTGGAGCAGTGTGGTCTGACAACCCGCGGTCAATTTAGAGGCAAGTAAAGAAATACAGGAAGAACTGAATCATCTGGATGTAGAGCAGAAAGGAGTAAGCCATGACATGAAGTCACAAAGAGATACCACGAATGTTGGGTAAAAATGGTGTTGGATCAGGAGCCACAGGTATTTCAAAAAGAGACACAGAAAGCTTTGACCAGTTTGGCACCCCTCAAAGAGCTGCTGCCTCTTGCGTGGCAAAGCCTTGCAAACACAGGAGCCTGCAGTCTCACTTGTCCTGTGGCTTGCCCACACCTTTGCCACGCAGAAGCGGGAGGTGCAGAGACTAATTACTCCAGCACTGAAGCAGCGTGGTGCTGAGCGTGAGCTAGTTAAACCTGCTAAAGTGGGGCTGGGAGTCAGGGCTCCAGCTGGAATTTAAAGACTTGGGAATTTGCTTTGAGGTTCAATTTTCTCTGATCGCAAATATGCACGTTTTAGTATGGGGAGAGCATCTGCAGCATTTCTGCTACTGCTATACGGCACACAGAAATCAGCTCCAACAATAGGTGTGAATAATCTTTCTAGATTGCTTTGTGGCTATATATGACTGAGAATATCAACAGAGCAGAAGTGGATGGGATACTTTTTGTTTAACTTTAGGGAAGCAAACAGCATAGGCTGTGTCTACATTAAAATGTTCTACACGGTGATAGGAGCAGGCCAGTGATCTAAACGGCGCTGAGCTCCCTACATCCGCGTTGCATGAAGCTTGGGATTTTTACGTGAGATGACATGTAACCAGATGTGACACAGGGCCCACAGCATACCTATATCCTTCTGGCACAGCAGCTGGAGGGAGGTGGGATGCTCTGCTGTCTCCACAAGGACGCGAGGTACCTATATCTACATCTGAGACAGTTATGTGGGCTCCAGCTACAGTCAGTGGAGTCTTGCAAGGACAGTCAGTGGAGTCTTGCAAGGACAGTCAGTGGAGACTAGGTATGATCTGCTCTCCACCGACAGCATTAGGTGGATCCTACACCTGGCCCATATATAGGTACTGCACTGTGGCCACCCAAAATTAAGGAATAAAAATCTTACTTAGCTTTTTAGCAGTTAGCCTGAGTATTGCAGCTCTGCCAGTGCTGCAGACCTCAATGGCATGAAAGAGGGAGAATTGCATATTTCTTGTACAAACTATTTGCAGACTGTTGTTGGTCTGAACTGTTCAGGATTCGTCTAAGGGCAGGGAGAAAAGGTGCTAAAGAGCATGTGTGCGAACTGTGAGTGAACACCGTAGGATTGGTGCGACTAGATTTTTTCTGTAGAGGCACATGGAATTAAAAAAAAAAGTCAATTTTTTACTCTTCTAGCAACTTTGTAGTGTGAAGTCTGTTGTTCCAGTGTAAATAATTATATTCTTAGTTCAGTGGCTGAATTAAGTAAGGAATCATGAAAATGTTTTTGTTTGTTTCAGAATAAAGCATGGGAATGACAAAAATACTTGCAAAAACTATATGAAACTGTGTTTTTAGTGGACTTAAAATTTACAGGCAACATTTGCTCTAGTTCTGATCAGTCCCTGGACTTTGCATAAATCAGCAAGCAGTGGTATTTTCTTAATGTCACTAATGACATTTTGGCCCAGAGGGTCTCATCTGACTTTGTTCACTACAGAATTGTACACGGCGTGTCCTGAGGAGAATTACTGCATCACTGTGTTTGTTTACATTACTCTTTAAGCTGTCATCCCCAGCAAGTGTAATCAGTTGTCCAGTGAAACAAGATCTTTCATTACCATCTTTCCTAATGCTTAATCTAGGCATATATCTCTGGGATATTTGTTATATATGGAGTAAACAAAATGTTTCCTTCTCAGTGTGGTGAATAAAGTTACCGTTGTCAAATGCTGAATGATGAAAGACACAGTTTACCCAAAGGCCCTGTTTGGGGGGGATAAATGAGGGAAACTGGATGTTGATCTGATGCCATGTTGTTGAGGTTATTATATGGCAAATTTAGTGAAGAACATATTATTCCAGGCTGTTACAGAATTATATCAGCCAAGGGGCCAGCTAAGAAAGTAAATATCTGTTTCCAGGGGGAAGAAGACCACACCGAGTATTTGATAACAACTGTGCTGTTACTCAAGTGATGGCGATGGATTAAGCCAAGGTTAATGTAACCTCGCTGAACCCACAGCTCGTGATGTATACAAGAGGGAGGTCTGGTAACACCGCCAGCCACCCTACTGGACTCTGGAGAACAAGAGGAGTGGGCTTGCTGTAACAGTCGTACATCTTTATCTCAGCATCCAGGCAAACCGAGTGCTTTCGGTGTCAGCATTAAGTGCTTTTGGGATAGGAAGGGAGTAAAAAGCGCTCCCACAGAGGGAGTGAGGTTTTAACAAAACAGCTAAATCACTTATGAATCAGACCTGCATTAGGACTTGTGGGTGTAGACCACTTCAAGGGTGTTGTGAACCTGAACCCAGGATATCTGGCCTCCTACCAGTAGGGCAGTTCAGCCACAACTCTGAATGTGAGCAGCGTTTTAGGCCAGTGCTATGCTTATCCCACCTTAGTTATTTGTTTCCAATGAATGTATATTGCCCTCTTTCTCCTGAAAAGGTCAGTCTCTGCCTAATGGAGGGGTATGCTGTTACGCACTGTGTGGTGTCTTTTGGCACATTGTATTTCCAAGGTCTTGATGTCTTGTTTCTTCGCTGCACAGGCTGTGTTAGGGCAAGGCTGTGTTAGTATTAATATCTCATTGGTCTCAGAATAGCGTCATTAGAGGGCTCAACATAACAAAGTGCACCAAGGGCCAAGGGATGTGAAAAACTAAGTATCTGACATCTGAGAAAGGCTTCAGTGCATAGGATCTGTGCTTTCCATGTTCCACAGAGGTTAATTACTTTTCGGGCAAAAATATTGTCTCTGAATGGCATGTTCCCCAGGAGCTTAAAACGCTCCCCGTTTAGTTGGGTCACTGATTACCATTACCCTTACCATTAAGAAAAATTGCATCAGTTTTGGTTGGAGAACAAGGCAGTAAAAGAGGTGACGGAACAGCTCATCAGTCAGGGGACTGTGACCCATGACTCAGCTTCCATAGGCAGAGAAGGTGGAAGAGACGGTAAAAACTACAGAGGTGGGGCAGGGGAAATGGGAAGGTGATCCTGACATTTCTTTCAAAATCAAGGTGGTGAGCCAAGACTTCATGTACCCTATGTTTGATTTATAAAAGACAACGGCCTTGCTAATATTTTCGGGCAAATGAGCAACAGGGGTTGTTTTTTTAATTTGATCAAAAATTAATTTATTGAAGAACAAGTAAGCAAAACATGAATTTTATCTGGCTGACACCAGTGCAAAGAAAGGAGCAAGTTTGCATTTAGATTCTGATGCAAGCAGGTTGGACCAGTGGAGAGGTAAGTACAGCGCTCATTGCTCCTCCTTTAAAATGCTCTTCCCTTCTTATCTAAATCTTGCTGCCCAATTTTCTTTTTAATTACACTGTTGAACAACTCTACTGCAGTTGGAGTAGTCTGGAGGAAAGACAAGTCATCCCCTGCTTGAACTGCTCATCTGTCATGGCAGAACATATGGAGTAAGGACATGAAGTCTGGTGTATAGCACTTGGCACGAACAGAGGACAATTTGCCTTGAAATGTGCCCCAGATAAAAGTAATGCAGTCTCTGGACTGCTGGTGTAATGTGGTCCTTCCCCCTAATTAGGTAAAGAACCCTAATCCATTCTAGAGCACACACAGTTCAAACATGCTTCGGGAGTATTAACTGACTGTAGGCCAGGTATGTACAGAGACCAGAGGGCCACATCTGAGAGAAACTGTTCCAGCCAAAAAGAGATTGAATAAGTGTCTCACGGCCCCACTCACCCCTTCTTTCCCCAATTCCTCTGGCATCTGTGCTTCTCTGCTATGGGATGAGTATCTCACCCTGAGTAGTGGAGGAGGACCTTGGCCTCAGCATACGCTTGTCTTTTATGCCCTCTCAGGATGTCCTCTGTCTCAGCTGGAGAGCCTCTTCTGAGGAGAGGCTTGGAATGGTACTAGTCTGGCACCAGGGAATTTGCAGAAGACTTCAGATGAGCAGTAATCCATCATCCCTCTGAATTACTCATATTCCCTCAAGCGACCAGAGTGGAACCTACATGTGGAAGCAAAAAAGGTGCACCAAAGGCAAGCAAGTCTCTGCCAGCACTGAACGATGGTTGGGTAAGTAATGGCCTCTCACCAGAAGGAGGTTCACATAGTCTACTCGAGAGACTTGAGAATTTCTACCAGAGCCCAAAATTTCTGAACTCCAACCAGAAGTGATGTAGATTTCAGTGCCAAGAGGCATAACGCAACCTCTGGGAGCAGCCCGGGGCAAAAGAGCCTTCCAGATAGATACTGAATTGCCACAATAACATAGAGGGCTGATGGTGGTGGTGAGGGGGGGTTTATTTCCATGTTGCAGTTGATGGCAGCCCAAATTCATCAAGCAGATGTCACTCTTGCTGAGATTCACTCATGAAGTAAAGTTAGCCTTGCAAAAAACCTATCTTAAGTGGAGGGAGACTTGCTACCACTGGAATATACGTAAGGAAACAGGCAGAAACACCACCTGAACTGTGTCGCACACCGATGCTTTGTTACTCGCTCTTCCTTGTGATGAGGCAGCATCATGGCTGAACAACTGCGGGGAATAACAGGTTTCCAGTAAGTCTCCCAAACCCTGTTTTTTGAGGATTAGTGTAACAGTAATTTTTAACTGTGCTTGTTGCCCTCTTTGTCCATTCACGAGCTGGACAAAGTTCCAGTCCAGTCGGAACTTTGAAATTTGATAATTGATACAGATTATGCTGTAAATACATCATCGCAAACTATGAGATTGGACAAGAACAACTGAAAGCATTTGGCTTACAAGATCTTATTAAATGGTAATTTGCACTGGAGGATGTTTTTTGAAAGAGCTGTTTCCCACCAAAAAAATGCAGATTTTTTTTAGATGCTTTGCAGTAGTGCAGCATGTTTAACAACACATTAGACAGGAGCAAATCTATACAATGGCTTTCACTATTTCACCAAAATATTTCAGTAATGTTAAAAAAAACATTAGAAGCAAAACAAGATACATTTTTCTGACTTTACAATTGTAATGTATTCCATTGTGACTTGTATGTGGTACTAAAATATTGGAATATATTGTTATTAATTAATTATGTATTAAATTGTAATATAAAAATTCAAAGTTGCAAATGCCAGAATTTCATTCCAGAGCAGAAATTCTATTTGTTGAACAGCTCAGTGACCAGACGTTGCAGTCTGTGTATATTGCGGCGTGGGCTTTCAGTTGTAAGACCATGTTTTCAGGGATGGTGGGTGGTGAGTCAGGATGTCCCAGTGGTTAGTTAACACGTTAGCTTGAGACTACGATTGAGGTTCATGCTGTGCAGACTTTCTGTGTGGCTGTAGACGGATCACTTGCTCATTCTGGGCCTCATTTCTCTAGCTATAAACACGTGAATAATAGCAATTCACAGATGTGTTAAAGGAGAAATGCATTAATGAATGTGACATGCTGAAGTGTCACGGACAAATGGCTGAATTGCAAGACAAGTGGAACACCAATAATGCTGTTGCTACCAGCACAATTTTTTTGAATTGGATCCTAACGATGATGGGATTTCTCCATGGTGTTCCTTACATGTTTAAGTTAAGTAAGCATAATAAAAGTCAAACAAACTCTGACATGTATAAGCAGTTTAAGTCTTTTTTTTCACCTTGTTTTCAAGACAGCCACTGAAAATTCAGTATTAATCTGGTCATCACAGCCTTCCATGAGACACAACACCTTAATTTCTGCTTTAATGAAGAAGCAAAACATGTGGTTTTTGTCAAATACTTGTCAAATCTTCCTGAAATACTATACAGAAGAAAAAGCCATATGCCCAGCTATGGTCCTTCATTTCTTGGCTGAATACCTGGAATGTGAAGAGAAATGGCTTTTGTAATAGAACATATTATGGAATAAGTCTTTCCCAAGCAATTACATTCTTTCACGGTAATGCTTTCATGAAAGATAATCTGATTAAATTCTTTTGGTCAGGAGCCTATTTTTAATTAAATACCCTAAGGATAGCTCTAAAAGATAAAACATTTCGCTCACTTGGTTTTAATGCCTGTCAGTAAACCCTGAATGATTCACGTGGTCAAAGAAGCTGAATTTGTGAATAAATCCCAACTCATCCCAGCCTGAATCTATGGTTGGGCAGAGGGGTTATAAAGTGAGTTAAGGAGACTCTCTCTGCTGCACAGACCTCTGGAGGCTGGGGAAGTACCCATACCTGCTTGCCCTGCCCATATGCTCCCCTATAGGCATCTGGTACAGGACACTTTCAGATGGTCCATTGGTCTGATGCAGTGCAGCCATTCTTATGCTGCTATGTTTAAACTCCCTAGGGTTTCATCGTTGGCATACTCAGCAGTTTTTTGGGTCCCAAACATAATGAGAGTTCAAGAATGCTCTCCAGAAATGTTTATGCACTAGCGCTGATGATGGGCAGCTGAATATATCAGAGAGGCCAATCGGTGGTTTAGGCTGCCTACATCTCAAATAAAAAGGGGGCTTGAAATTTTTATATATATATTAGACTTACATATATATATAAAAACCACATTTACATATATATATGTAATACATTTGAAGGTTATTCACAGAGATTAAATGCATGCTTGAGTTAAGACACAGAGAGCCCACAAACGTCTCTAGACTGAGCGTATGAAGATTTTAATACGATATTATTAGGCACAGCCAACAGAGGCAGCCGTTTGGGCAGTAGTCTCCAGGTTCTGCTTTGGGAGCTTCTGGACGTTCTGGGGACAAGGTCCAGGATCATCAGGGAATGCCTGGGAACCCTCTGAGAAACTGGAGGGTGCCTGCTGCTGCCAGGCAAGGATGAGGGAAGGGGAGCCACCAGGGTGTGGGCCCAAGGAAGCTCTAGCAGCTTCTGATGAGCATGATCAGCTGCCCTTGACCCAGGGTGCCTGGAACCTTTGTTGCAGCTGCTCCCAATTAGGGACAGTGAAGCACCCTTTAGCCGGTGCTCAGGGGAGGACTATATAAGAGCCTTGGCCCAGAACATAGCTCCCACAGGCAGCAGTTTATGCAGCAGGGCCTAAGGAAGGGGCCTCAGTTGAATTTGTACCACTGTAACAGTCTCAGTTACGGTGGTGATATGCCACTGGGCTGTCTGCCCAGCAGCTCTTGCAGCTAGGGCAGAGGCTTTGATGCAGACCAAACTCTGGATGGCAGATGCAGCCCTTCAAGTCCTGGGCTGCAGGGAGTGCCTGGGACTTCTCTCTGATGCCCAGAGAGATGGCCTGCTGTCTTGTATGATGTGTGCCATCCTGGAGGAACTGTGCTGCCAAGTAGAGGAGTTACAGGAGGAAGTGAGCAGCCTGCGCAGCATCAGAGAGGATGAAAATGGAGATAGATGGGGTCTTATCTGAGATGCAGCAGAGCCCCAGATGCCAGCTGCAGCAGAGAAGCAGGCAGTGTCCACCCTTAATATTAAGGTAAGTGCAACTGCTGGAGAAGGGGAAAGATGGAAGCTAGTGAGTTTTGGTATCAAGAGAAAGGCTCCTGCCCCACCTAAGGGCTTACAACTGCAAAATAGGTTTACCACCCTTGAAGTTGAAGAGAAGCCAGATATGCTTTCAAGCAAAGGATCTGGTCTACCTGACCCTAAACCATGCAAGACCACCTGGAACAAACACTAAGTCCATGTAATGGGTGCCTCTCTGCTGCAGGGGACAGAGGCACCTAACTGTCAACATGACCTATCATCAAGAAAGGTTTTCTCCCTGCTAGGGGCCGGGATTGCGGACACTGTGGAGGGACTGCTGAAGCTCATCCAACCTTCTGATCACTACCCCTTGCTGTTATTCCATGTGGACACAAATGATACTTCCAGGTAAACCTGGCACAAAAGTGACTACAGAGCTCTAGGGGCAGTAGTCAAGGACGTGGGGGCCCAGGTGATGTTTAATATCCTTCCAGTAAGGGTAAAGGGTGTGAAGAGGAAGACAGTGATAGTACAGGTCAATTGGCTGCAGAGCTGGTGTTAGTGACTGGATTTTGAGTTCTATAACCATGGGACCCTGTTTGCAGATCAGCATCTCCTTGGGAGAGATGTAATCCACCTCACTAAGCAGGGCAAAGCTATTTTCACCAATAGGATGGCTGAACTTGTAAGGAGGGCTTTAAACTAAGAGTGACAGGGGAGGGAGAAAGTAACCAGAAGTCTTGAGGGAGTGCTGGACAGGGTCAATGAGCAAAGAGCATGGGGTGATGTGACAGGAATGGAACACAAAAATCAAGAAAATGGGGGTTTAAGTGGGGTCACCTCCAGCACTTGCATGTAAGCAAGGAAGTGCCTATAAAGCACCATTATGGAGAAATCCCCAAAACCCTCTCCAGGAACTCAACATGCTGGGGTGCCTCTCTAAAGTGCTTGCATAATAATGCATGCTGTATAGGGCATAAACATGATATGTTGGAGATCCATGTGCAGTTGCAGGGCTATGATCTTACTGGAATCACAGAGATGTGGTGGGATGGCTCTCTTGGCTGGAGTGTTGTAATGGGGGGATCCAGACTCCTTAGGAAGGAAAGGCTGGGAAGAAGAGGAGGGTGGGTTGCCCTCTATGTGAGAAAGCAGCTGGAGGGCATGGAGCTCTGCCTGGGAATGGATGAGGGGCCAACTGAGAGCTTATGGGTTTGGATTAAAGAGAGGAGAGGTAAAGGTGACATTAGTGGGTGTCTGTTACAGGCTGTCTGACAAGGGAGAACAAGTGGATGAGGCCCTCTACAGACAGTTAGGAGCAGACTCATGTTTGCAGGCCCTGATCCTCATGGGGGACTTCAACCACACCCTGAAATCTGCTGGAGACACAGCAGGACATAAGCAATCAATAAGGTTCTTGGAGTGCATTGACAGTAACTTCTTCATCCAAGTGATAGAGGTGCAAACAAGCAGAGGTACTTGGCTGGACCTCATACTCACCAATGAAGGGTTTGTTGGGAATGTGAAGATAAAAGGCAGCCTTGGCTGCAGTGACTATGAGACGGTGGAGATCAGGATCCTGAGGGCAGGGAGGAGGGTAAAAAGCAAGCTCACAACCCTGGACTTCAGGAGAGTTCACTTTGGCCTCTTCAAAGATCTGCTTGGAAGAGTTCTGTGGGATAAGGCCCTGGGGGAAAGAGGGGCCCAAGAAAGTTGATTAATATTCAAGGATCACCTCCAAACTCAAGAGCAGTCCATGTCAATGAATAGGAAGTCAGATAAAAAAAGTCAGGAAGCCTGTATGGATGAACAAAGAACTCCTAGCTAAACTCAAACACAAAAAGGAAGCACACAGAGGGTGGAAGCAAGGATGGGTAACTTGGGAAGAATACAGAGACATTGTCCAAGTATCTGGGAATGAAGTTAGAAAAGCTAAAGCCCAAATGGAATTGAATTTGGCCACAGATGTGAAAAACAACAAGAAGTACATATGTGTACATATGTACATTGCTAATTAAATAGTGTACATATAAGTACATATGTGACAAAAGGGAAGATGTGGGCCCACTGCTCAACAAGACTGGGGACCTGGTTGCACAGGATGTAGTGGTACTGAATACCACCTTTGCCTCAGTCTTTACCAGCAAGATTGGTCTTCAGGAGTCCCAGAGACCAGGAGGAAAGTCTGGAGCAAGGAAGATATACCCTTGGTGGAAGAAGATCAGGCCAGGGAATACTTAAGCAAACTGGTCATACAAAAGTCTATGGCACCCATCCCTTACAGAGGGATCTGGACAGGCTGGATTGATGGGCTGAGCCTAACTGTGTGAGGTTCAACAAGACTAAGTGCCAGCTCCTGCACTTGGGTCACAACAACCCCATACAATGCTACAGGCTTGGGGAAGAGTGGCTGGAAAGCTGCCTGGTGGGAAAGGACCTGGGGGTGCTGGTTGACAGCTGGCTGAATATGAGCTGGCAGTGTGCCCAGGTGGCCAAGAAGGCCAGTAGCATCCTGGCTTGTACTAGAAATAGTGTGGCCAGCAGGACTAGGGAAGCAATCATCCCCCTGTACTCAGCACTGGTGAGGCTGCACCTCGAATACTGTGTTCAGCTTTGGGCCCCTCACTACAAGAAAGATGTTGATGTGCTGGAGCATGTCCAAAGAAGGGCAACAAAGCTGGTGAAGCGTCTAGAGCACAAGTCTTATGAGGAACTGGGGTTGTTTAGCCTGGAGAAAAGGAGGCTGAGGGAAGACCTTATCACCCTTTACAACTACCTGAAAGGAGGTTGTAGCAAGGTGGGTGTTGGTCTCTTTTCCCAAGTAACAAGTGATAGGACAAGAGGAAATGGCCTCAAATTGCGCTAGGGGAGATTTAGATTGGATATTAGGAAAAAATTCTTCACCAAAAGAGTTGTCAAGCATTGGAACAGGCTGCCCAGGGAAGTGGTTGAGTCACCATCCCTGGAGGTATTTAAAAAACGTGTAGAAGTGGCACTTAGGGATATGGTTTAGTGGTGAACTTGGCAGTGCTAGGTTAACGGTTGGACTTGATCTTAAAGGTCTTTTCCAGCCTAAAAGATTCTATGAGTGCTGAGGGAGATGGTGGATGTCATTGTGAGGCCACTCTCAATCTTTGATCATGGTGTCTGGGAGAAGTGCCTGAAGAATGGACAAAAGTAAGTGTCCCTCCCATCTGCAAGAAGGAGGACCCTGAGAACTGCAGGCTGGTCAGTGTCACCTCAATCCCTGGGAAGGTGGTGGAGCAGCTAATCCTGGAAATCATTTCCAGGTACATCAAGGACAAGAAGGTCATCAGGAGTAGTCAGCATGGCTTTACCTAGGGGAAGTCATGTTTGACCACTTGATAAACTTCCGTGATGAAATGACTGGCATGGTAGATGAGGGTAGAACAGTGGATATTGTCTACCTAGAGTTCAGTAAGGCTTTCGGTGCTGTCTGCTGTAAGATCCTCATAGAGAAGCTGATGAAGTATGGGCTGATGGAGCAGAGAATGAGGTGGACTGAAAACTGGCTGAATGGCTGGGCCCAGGGAGTGATCAGTGGCATGAGGTCTAGTTAGAGGCTGGTAATTAGCAATGTAAGCCTGGGGTCAATACTGGGTTAAATCATGTTCAACATCTTCATTGATGATAAGGGTAATAGGGCAGAATGCAGATGACACCAAACTAGGAGGAGTAGCTGATATGCCAGAAGGTTGTGCTGCCATCAGGAGGGAGCTTGACAGGCTGGAGAAATGGGCTAACAGCATCCTCAAGTAGTTCAACAAGGGGAAGTGCAAAGTCCTGCTCCTTGTTGGTGAGGAATGCCACTGTGCACTAATAAATGCTGGGGACCATGCAGCTGGCAAGCAGCTTTGCAGAAAAAGACCTGGGGCTCCTGGTGGACAACAAGTTGACTATGAGCCAGCAATGTGCCTGTGTTTCAAAGAAGGCAAATGGTATCTCAGGCTGCATTAGGCAAACCGTTGTCAGCAGGTTGAGGGAGGTGATCCTTCCCCTCTACTCAGCACTGGTGAAGCCATACGTGGAGCACTGTGTCCAGTTCTGGGCTCCTCTGTACAAAAGACAGGAACATATTTGAGAGGGTCCAGCAAAGGGCTACAAAGATGATGAAGGGACTGGAGCAACTCTCCCATAAGAGGAAAGGCTGAGTGAGCTGGGACTGTTCAGCCTGAAGAAGAGAAGTCTCAGGAGGATCTTATCAACATGTATATAAATATCTGAAGGGAGGGTAAAAAGAAGATGGAGCCAGGCTCTTTTCAGTGGTGCCCAGTGACAGGACCAGAGGCAACGGGTGCAAAATGAAACACAGGAGATGCCATCTGAACATCAGGAAACACTTCTTTTTTTTACTGTGGGGGTGACCAGGCACTGGCACAGGTTGCCCAGAGAGGTTGTAGAGTCTCTGTTCCCGGAGATAATCAAAAGCTGTCTGGACATGGTCCTGGGCAGCCTGCTCTAGGTGACCCTATTTTGATCAGGGAGGTTGGATCAGATTATCTCCAGAGGTCCCTTCCAAACTCAACCCTTGTGTGATTCTTGCTGTTACTGCCACAGGGCTTTCTGATAGCAAGACTAAAAGGTATTACACATTACTGTGGTACTTCACATTTTGATTTCACTTCAAATTTTTGACTGCATCAGAAAAGTAAATTTGCAGAGTGCTACCTTGAGACAATACTCTAATGAGAATATGCTCATTACAGATGGAGCTGTCTGAGCCCATTAGTTGTACAGGGAGGAGCGTGTCTGCAAAACAGTCCTTAGAGCATTAAAAATACCTTTGCCTGATGACAGCACAAGCTGAGAGACTAACACAGAGGTGTAGCCTCATATGTAACATGCTGTAGATGGCCACACTGCATCAAATGGGCAACCACTCAGCAGCCCGTGGTTTGCCCTTTGTTAGAAGAGTGATGGACTCCATCTTATGGTGTTATACATGTAACTTTAATTCAGCAGCTGGAAAGGAGGTTTACTTTATGTGTGGCTAACTTAGCATGCTGGCTGTGCACACACTGACCCTAAAAATAGAGGTGCCCGTATTGTCAATGGTACAGTGAGTTTAATTTGGGGCTGACACATGGGGTCAACATCAAATGGAGCCAAGTCAGGAAAATATACTTCACCCTGAAGCAAAACTAGAAAATTTACTTTGTTTCAAATTTAACTTCATATGATTATGCTCTGAAACTTTTCTGAAGAGAAAAGAAATAGTACTTGGGTCTTATCTTCCATTGAAGATTTGTTGTTTACAAGTATTAATGAAATAATCCCCACAGTAAATAAGAGTAATGGATGTATTCAGTCTCTTTGAGGAAAGTGAAGCAACCAACAGCATAATGAGTTCCCCCAGGTCACACAGTATATTTATATTCCATTTAGAAATACAGATATGACCTTTCCACTAGCTACAAGCCTTCCTTTCCTGAAAGCTCCTTGAGAAAATAACATCTGGATTAGGAGCCAAGAAATTCTTTAATCTACCAAAGCAAAGTTTGTAGTGCAGAAGCAGACAAGGTTTGAATGCTGCTAATAAGCAATCAGTGAATCTCCATTTCTCCTGATCTTTGATGCATTAAAACAATTGACATGAAGTTTCTGATTAAAGTGAGTATTTCAGCAGGTATTTATTAATCAAGCCCACTTGTTTTTAGTAAGCTTGAACAAATGTTCTGATCATATGCAGCTAACATGCTTTTAGTTTAAAAACAACATATAAGCCTGAACTCAGGCTTCTGTTGAAAATGTAACTATATAATGTATAGGTCCATCTTTAAAAACCTTGTGAGTAACAGTTTATTTTTACTATTCAAGTATGATATTTCTTTACTAGTAACAGATATTAAGAGAGATCAGAATTTAACCTACAGTGTTAAGAAAAAAAATGTGAGTTATTGCTACCAGCCACATCCTGAAAATGGTCACAACCAGCAGGCTGACAATCAAATCGGACTGTTTGGCTGAACTGCTGCAGTACTGCCATATTGCTAATGACCAATTTCCACAGCAGTGAGTTTTCTTTCTGGTACTGTTAATTTTTCCCTTGATTCTTTCATAGAACTCTGGTTGTCTTTTAGGCATAATACAGTCTTGCTAAAGTATGCTTAGCAGTCTATAATGGCCATTTAAAGCTTTTTTCTTTTCCATAATTTTTACAATATGTTTACAAGCAGAACACAGTGCATTGGATTAGAAAATGTGTATGTCCAGCTTGGGTATTAATTGCTCCTAAGGGTATCAATATTTATCTGTTTCAAACCACAGGTTTCTCTTTGAAAGGTAGTCATTTGCCTAATCTGTCCTTTTACTCTGTGTTGGACACGAACACCAATGCTTGCAGAGCCAACAGTGCTCTTACATGGAAAGACAGTTGCTCTAAAGATTAGAAAAATGGTCTTTTCCCAGCAAAGTCACAAGATAGGGATCTGCTCAGACTGATCAAGGAAGACTTATGAAAGAGAGGTCATTCTGTTAAGGACCCTAGAGCCATCTTGTGCAACATTACAGCAAGGGTTGCTGATGGTGGATTCAGGTGAGAAACATGCAGCCATACCTGTTGCCATTCCCACAATTCTGCAGAGAGGTGCTTACTTGAATGGTTGTTCAAGGGGACATAGTGCAGATGCAAGCTTTCCCTCTGCTGTGCTTGGGGGGGGGAAAAAGCTGAAATGCATACCTAAATGTAGACTTGTGTCCCAGATCTGGGAAGATGAGGGCTCTGGTCAGGGTAGTAGTGTGCTCAAATAAGAAGAGGTGAAAGGAGGGAGTGTTGCAGTGCACTGAGACCCACAAGCAACATCTGTGGCAGTCACTAAAACAGGTCAAGTCCTGTTTTCTGAGCCTAACTGACATGGTACAGCATGTATGCATACAGTTCTTCCCTCCCACCTCCCAAAACCATGTGGTTGCATCCAGACTGTTGATGGGAGCAGTCCCCCACTCACACCTGTCCAGTGTCTGGGAGCTCTTTGGCTGGGTGCTGGCTGGTACAAGTGAGTGATGTGCTGGGGACCATGCAGCAGCTTTGCAACATGGGTGGCTCCAGGGCAGTGGCAGGGCTGGTGCCTGGGGCTGGGTGGATGATGGCTGCAGCTCTAGCAGCTGGGGACACCAAGGCTCTATGGAGCTGGCAGTCTGGGAGCAGGCATAGCAGCCTGGAGCAGCCAGCTGCAAGAAGACCAAGCAAAGTAGGTTGATGAGGTGAGTTAAATTGCTTGTTAAATAATTACCCTCTCACTAAGAAAGTGCCTTTTAATAAGAGGATGAAGAATGCCTGTGTATTGCTTTTTTTTTTAACAGGGTTTAAATGTTCTATATTCATGCCACAGGTTAGGATAGCAAAGGAAAACTTTTTAGTGCTTTCAGCAATCCAGCTGCTTTCTGGGGAAATTTTGGCATAAAGAAAATTGTTAATAATACTATAATATGATCATCAATAATAACGAGTAGATGTAGTAGGCCATTACTATGCTATGCATAGGGCTTTTATTATGCATTGTATATAACTCCTGCTAAAGGTCTCCTGTCCTGAAGGATTTAAAGTCTAAGGCTCTAGTCTTGTAATTTACAGTATACGAGTGCATTTCTTAATTTGTATGCAATGCCAACACAGTCAGTTGCATGGGAGCAGTCAATCACAGGACTACAGCCATCCTAGAGCAGAAATGAAAATTGCCTGGGAGGACCCAGTGCTCATTTTTTTTAAAATTTAGCTAATACGCTTCACTTTTTTGTAAAGTTGAGGCAGCTTTCACTTTAGGAAGAGTAGTGCAGTGTAGGGCAGTTCAATAACTCACAGTGATTGCCAGGTGAATACTGTTGTGATGAGTCTCTGTAAATCCCAGAAGGTCTCCTGGATATACTGTGCCTTTCCCTTAATTTGGAAATGGTTATTTACAGCCAGCAACCACACCGAGAGTACAGAGAAATGAACAACTCTCCTAAAGCGCCTGTAGTTTCTGCCTTCTGACTGGACAGACAGAAGCCCCTAAAGCACCGGTCTTGCTAGTAGTCTAAAAATTGTCATTAGTAAATAATTACCATAATGTAGTAGTACCAACTTTACTGCAGGATGTCTGAGAAGTCATGAATTTTCTTCGTTCATAGTGGCTAATGTTGGTGAAGGCACAGCACTCTGCATTCTTCTATGCTAACATGTCAGTGGTAGTGGAAGGGGAATTTTGCCATGTGTGATCCGACGCTTTATCTGTCTATCTTTAAATTCGCAATCGCCATTCTCTGGACTGTCACCACAGTTTGACACCAGCTGAATGAGGGGTCGCTTGGAGGGGACAAAGGGAGTCACTTGTGAGCCTGTGGGGACAGAGCCCCACAGGGCTCCAAACGGCAGCTGAAACTGAAGTGTGTGTTCAGCAGCGGTGTTTATGGCCCAGCCTTGTGGTCCTCCAGTCCGCTCCCTTGTTTTGCTGCCTGTGTGAAAACTGCACAGTCAAGTCCCACATGCGCTGAGAACACTTTCTTGTCTATTTTGGAATACAGAGCACATATGCACAAGAAACTCACTTTCCCAGCCACGTAGTCAAACAATTTCTGAAGTGGAAGATCAGAATAAGCCCTATTTATTGCTGCTGTTGTAGATAGCACCAATTAAAATAGCCCTTGGGAATCCCCATGTTTCACCGCTCCGATGTCCACTCTGACTGCTTCTTAGACTTCTAAAAGGGAGTGCTGGGACTTCCTCCTTCTTTCCCCTCCTCAAAAAGCTTGACTGGAGTAACTGGTATTTCCACTGTCTCAAGCATTTGATGCAGCTATCATGCCAAAATGAAAATTAGCTCTGTGGGTTTTTCCATTAGCTCTGAATGTGTGTAGCTTAAAACATAAGAAAATGAAGTATGAGGAGGGAAAACGGTGTCTTCATTTGTGACAGAATTTTTTTAATCTATCATGTATTGTAGGGTTTTTCTGCTGCTCTAAAGGTGGGTGAGATGTAGCAATACATCTTATAGCTCTTGACTCTGTTTCTTTTAACACTGGGTATCACAAGACTTCTTCAAAACTGAATTGCTGCCAGCTAACCTAAATTGGGGCTGTGCTTTGAGGAAACTAATTCCCCAGCAAGTGTGGATGTAGCCTGCTGAGGGATGGCAGTTCTTCCTTTCTGTCCATCTGCCAGCTGCCTTAGCCCACAGTCTGCTCTATTCCCAGCTGGGAAATAACAAGCTTCAAAACAAGACAGCAAAATAGTTGAACATATTTTGAAATAGCAAAACCATTAAAACAGCGATTTAGAAAAAGCCATCATATTGGCTACCACAGCTTAAAAAGAGCAAAAATCTTTGTATTAGCCTTTGTACTACTTAAAGGTGAGATAATAAATTATTCTAGGGCAAGTTTACCTTCCAACATGACCAGTGAAAAGTACATAAAGCAATACATATAGCAGCTTAAAACTATGTGCACTTAAAAGAAAAGGAATAAGGAGTTAAGGTGAGCATGATGAACAGTTAAATAATCTGTCCCTCCATAGTCTTTTCAATAAAAGTATATGTATAAAATCAATCTGTTTCCTCTGAAAAATCTACATGTCGACTGTAATTTGCTTTGTACTACATGGTGATATGTTATTTCTTGTTCTTTCTATCCATGTATATATGAATCTTTTTTTCTTCTCGTACCAGCACTTAGAAGTTATTTGTACTGCTACATATATAGAAGATGAGATCTCAGAGTACTACGCATACTGTGTAATATTACACTTTGCCCTCTGTCTGCTTTTCTCCTATACCCCCAGTCCAGTCTGATGTGTGCAATAGCAGTGCTGCTTGCCAAGTCTCATTTTTGCTACCAAAATACCTTCTTTTCAGTGTGAGAGAGCCAGAGTGCTGCTCTGCGTGTGGCAGCATGGGAGGAGTAGACATTGACAGCAGTGTAACACAGTATGTAATGCAGAATCTGACTCATTTGCGAAAGTGATAAGAATATTTATTGACTACGTTGGTAGTTACAGAGTTGAGCAAGAATGGGGGCGGGGGGGGAGTGTGCTTTCTTTATGGATACTTATGGTGTTTTTACTCGCAGCTGCAATGGGAGGTGTAACCCACCTGCACCTGAAGCAATGCCCCCCAGAGGAGTCCCAGTCAGGTCAGACTGAATTCTCACTCCGGCTCTGCCGCCCAGCTGCATCACTGCCTTCAGCAAGCCCTGCTGTCTGGCTCCGCTTTCCATTTGTCAAGTCAGATTAATTGCAACCAGATTTTCCTCGCTGCTACCAAGATTAGGAAGGTAAATAAAGCCAAGCATGTCTGTGAGGGACTCGGGTGGCACGTTGTTAAGAAACCATTCTGTGGAAGTCTCTCTTTAGCAACACGTGGTCAGGCAGGAATGTCCCTCATCTCCCGTGACCCTTCTCCATTAGGGAAACCAGGAGCATAATCTCGTAAGCTAATCTGTGATGCTGCACCTTTGCATTTTTCCTGCACAGTGTTTTGCAGAGGAGCGATGAAACCGCTGTCACAGGGGAACGCAGGAAAGGCCCCTGCCATCAATGCCCGTGCAGAGGAGCAGCACATCGATCTTCCTTATTGCCTACAAATCACAAAGTGTGAAACGGAGAGAGGAGAACTGACAGGGGCCTGCCACAGCATGCTTTTACTGTCTAAAGGCTTTCCATGTAGAAAAACATGTCCAGGTGATTTGAAGTGTTACTTTCTTTTTCCATAAGGTTCTTCCCTGATGCTGCTCCCAGGTTTCTACAAGAAAGCAACTATGCTTTTTCTCCCCCTCTTGGGATTTTTTCCCTTGCAGTTAAGGGATTCTCTGACCCTGTTAACATGAGCATGGTGATGCTAGTTACCTGGATAATACTGTCTTCTGGAGTTCAAATACATAGCCTCGTTGTCCTGTCAACATGTGTTTTACAGCTTGTCACCACAGAGGTGACATGAATCCCAGGATGACATCTGCCCAAGCATAGGAGTAAACATTACTGATGATGTCAGTTTAGTATTTAGCTAATCTGTATTTACAAGCTCCCAACGCTGGAGTTTCCGCAGCCTTGCTGATATCACTTTATTCCAGACCTCTCATTTTTGAAGGACAGTGCCCAATCCGGGCATATAAATCCAGCACGGGCCTTACAAGCGCTCAACAAAACATAAGAAGTATTTGCAGAATTACTTGTAGGTCTTGTTCGCTATCCTCCTGTTCTTACAGTCCTGCGTAGTGCTCACCTATTGCACAGCAGTCTGCCACAGGCTTGTGTTCAGTTTATGGTCCACTGTAATGCCCAGAACCTTTTCTCCAACACTTCCTAGCTATTTGGTCCCAATTTATACTCATAACATTGATTTTTCCTGCCCAAGGGTAGTGCTTTGTGCTTGTCTTGACAAAATTTTGTCCTCATTTTTTTTTGCAGTCTGTTTCTCCAATTTGTCAACTTTAAGTTCAAACGCTGCCCCTGGCATATTGGGAAAGAAGGTAAAGCAGCGATGTATAGAACATGGTCATGTTAACCTCACGTCCTTACAAAACTGGTAAAAAAATGCAACAAGAGAAGAATTCAAGACTTGGCATGTTGCGCTGACTCTGTTCTACATTTGCAGAAGGGAAAAGTAGTGACTACAAACTTCCTTCAAAATCTGAAAGTTCATCCTCCAGCACAGTCAGTCGTAGCCGAGTCCTGCTTCTGCCCCTGGCTGCCCGCACAGCCCGATGCTCTCCCAAGGGCGATGTACATGGATGTCAGAGCATGCAGAATTTGGCAGGCTGTGCCCAGACGTGCTCCAGCACGCGCTGTCAGCACATGTCTCTTCCCATTGATTTGAAGTCACTGAAACCATAAATCAAGGCCTGCTTGAAGCTAAGCATGCATTTGTGTGCTTTGCTGGATCAGGGCCTTAATCTTTAGATGAGGTGTGAATACAGGAACACAGCTAAGATTACTGCAGCCAGGTTTTCTGACCTCCTAGTAAGAAGGAGAAACCAAGCATTTCTTGGTTTCACACCTGTATTGGGCTGACAGGACAAAGATAAGTATGTTATAAAAGTTCATTATTGGCACTTAAGCAAACAGCAATGCATGTTTCTTGTAAAGGCACTTCTAATAAATATGCAGAATAAGGAGGTTGTACTTTTTACAGTCTTGCTTTCGGTAGAAACATTGTCTCACTTACAGGCAGATTTGTATATTTGATAACGATTCCAGCATTTAGCAGTGGCTATTTTGTCCTACTTGTTTGGAAGCCTCTAATAGCTTAGTCTGAGCTCATTTCAGAGAGCTTCCCCTAAATGTGGGACCATCTGTTACCCACCTCACTTTTTTTTCTTTCCTTGATTGGTTTCACACAGGCCCTTTAGCTCATTTTAAATTAGGGTTGTTTGGAGAAAATCATACTGTAACCTGCAGTTGGTTCCCCCCCACACACACACTAATTAGATGGAATGCATCCCATGAGGAAGAGTGTTGTTGAATTTACCAGGCTTAGTGGAAAAAGGGTGTGTGAGGATTTTCTCCAAAGCTGGAAGGTTTCTGCAGGTAAGCCTATAAAACCTGCAGAAGAGGGTAATGACTACAAGACTTTACTGCTGTCCTAGGTGACCTCCAGTATTTTTTCAATTACACAGAACAGCTAAAAATATTGAGACTCTCTTTACTCATACTGTTGACCTTTCATGCATATATGCACATACAGTCATACATATATATATGTGTGTGTATATATACATACTGTTGACCTTTCAAATATATACATAACATATACATAAATAATATAATTTATAAATATATGTGTATAATATTAAAAAAACTGTCTCATTTCCTTGGGGATTTTCTCTTTAATTTAAAAATCTCTGGCTTCCAACTCATACAGGTCATGAGTGAGGCTGGAGAAGTATAAGGGAAATGAAAAGATATTAGAAAATTCCTAGGAGCCTCTTGAAAAATATCTCCAGACAGATGAACCTGGAGGCCTGTTTTGTTTCTGGAAATTTTTTTTTTTTTCTTTTTAATAATTTCGGACTCTGAGCAAGAGCTAGAGAATGCTGGGCTGGGGAATTGCTACTGTGGGGAAGATTTTTAGAAGCAATAGTTCAGAAACACAAGAGTGATGCCAAGCTGAAGGAACCTCGCCTCGCTTCCATTGTCATTTTGTCATAATGAACAGAGTCCTGTGAAATCCTCTGGGCTTTAAACTATTCACATTTCAAACTGAGGGGAAAAAAAAAAAGATCAGGGAATAGCTGACAAGTTCTAATATCCTCTGTGTTGTCTGAAATAGTGTTGCAATAGGCCAAACAAGCACAGGAGTGATCTTAATTTGAGATGTTAATTTTCAAAGCAAAAAAAAAAGCCCACTCGCTGGCTGCAGGAAATGGGGTTTTTGCAGAATTGCTCGTGGCACGTTATTGCTGTGGGATTTGCCCGAGCGCAGCCATTCTGCCTGTCCCACGGTGCCTTCAGTCTGAGTTTGGCACTAGCTCCTCCAGTTGAAATCTTCTCGTATCTCTATTTCGTAGCCCCAGAGAGGACAAATGCAGGCAAAATGCAAACATCAACCTTTCCATTTTGGCTGGGAATAGGGCACTGTGTGGCTCGGGCTGGCTGGGGAGCCCCTCGGTGGGGGGCTCAGGAGAGCTGCTACATCTCTCCTGCCCACCCTCTTACAGCCAGACTGTAGGTACCTGCCTGCAGCCCTGGCCTCTGCCGTCCTTGTCTGCTCCCAGAGCCTGCGCTGGCCCCCCGGGATGGTGGGAGGGCAAGAGGAGAGCACTGAGCTGCTGGTGGGACAGGGTCCCTTGTGGGGTAGGGAAAGAAAAGCCCCAATAAAATGGGAAAAAGCAGAGTGATGGACATGCTCCAGGTTTACACTGGGAGGAGTTTGAGGGCTACCCCTGGTGATGTAAAGACACCAGAGCCTTCCAGAAGCTTAAGGAAAGGGCTTGTGCAACTGTTTCATTACTGAAACATCACTGCATCCGTGTTGCTATGCCTTTCCCAGGCAGCGAGGCGTGACATCCCCTACCGCTGCCTGCAGCAGGCGGGGATGCGATAAAGAAGAGCCAGGGTCGCAAGGCAAAACTGTGGACGTTTTGTTCGAGGAAAGGGAGCACCTCGGTGCGCCCGGTGCCGGCAGCCCGTGCTGCTGGGCTTCCCTGTAGTCTTCATAGCCCCACCTGGTGTCGGGCCGTGGCAAGGGAAGCATTTCCAGAGCTGTTCCCGTCCCAAAACCTCCCTGTGCTTAACACAAACGGCTTCTCCGTGAAAGCCTCCTGAGGTGCTTGGCGAGTACCACCGCCCCAAGCCCAGGGCAGCATTGCCTCTCTTTCCAGGAGGAGGGCTGGTGCACCAGACACCTTCTAACTTTGCAGCTGCCGTGGGAAGCTGGGATTTCTAAGAAGAGATCGATTGGCATTTGGCTCTTACACCAAGTATCGCTTACTGGGGTAAAGTGGTGGTGGCCTTCTCGTTTATCAGCGTGACCAGGCCATGAGCAGCAACAAACCCTGGGTGCCACCTGAAACGTGCTTCTGCACCAAGTGAGAGGAGCCACAGCTAAGGCTTTTTTTAGTAACTGTGTGTTTACAACTTGCTGCGCCGCTGCCCCTACAGATCCCAGGGCGAGGAGACAGAGGAGGTAGCCAAGGAGCGCCTCTCTGCCTCCCACCTTGCGGCTGCTGCCTGGGTGACTGCACCCGAGCAATCCCATGAGGAACAAGGGGGAAGCTCAGGCATCAGGGAACAGGATCCTGAATCTTCAGTGCTGGGGTTTATGTCTGCAACCAAAAAACAGCCTGGTTTGCAGGACCTCACATTTTTCAATGGTATACAGTAGAAGTTGCTTTTTTCTAATACTGAGTGAGGAATTTAAGAGCAGAGACAATGCTACTATACCTTACACGAGTATCTGGTTTAAATCAGTTTCCACCTGACTCCTCTTCTGGCTTCCTATGTAGGCACCTACAGCTTAGGAAAGGCAAGACTGAGTCTAGGTATCCTGGCTTCCCTGGCTGCGTCACCATTCCTGTAAGACATGCAAATATCCTTTCTCTTACTTCAGCAAGAAGGGAGTTCCTGCCAGGTTTGGGACAGGAGGTGCAGCTTGCAGAACAGCTCCAAATCCCCCAGAGGCAGCCCCAGAGATTTTCAGAGGGACTCCTTCCAGCTGTGGGCTCTTGCTTATCCTGCTCGTAATGATGGCCATACCCATTAAGGCTCTGCTGCCAGAGCCAGGAATAGACCAGAGTAATCCTGATGCCCGTCAGCCTTACTAATAGTTTTGTAATTCACAGCCGTGTGCGCGACATCTTAATTCAGCTCATTCAGCCGGGGCATCGCCACGTGCAATACGTATGGGTATGATCTGCTGCCCACCCACCAAGGCACTGCGGTTCTCCATGCGTGCCGCAGACGTGAGAGGCTGCAGCACCACGCGTGGACCCTCAGCTACAAATCTGGCTTTTCCTACCTTTGAGTTTGCAGATTAAATGATGTGGTTTTAAAGCAGCTCTTTTAACACAGCTTACAACTGTCTGTATGTATTAGGTGGACCCTGGATTGATTATTGACATGCTTTTCCTTTGCTAACAGCTTTTGCTGATGTGAATGGAGCTGTTGTCTTAAGATATATCCTATTAGTGTTTCTATATTGCTTCTGCTGTGGTGGGCAAGAGATATATCTGAGGTGAAACACTTCACAGTGCATTTGACAGGCACAAAGAACAGGACATACAAGGTTCTGCCTGAGTGTCTAGAAAGTGGAATAAACAACCGTTAAAAGAAAATAACCTTATTCTTCACGCATACTTGCAGGGGTGCTGTCTGTGCACGCTGGGATGGAAGACGCACCCAGTGAAGTGGGTGAGGGTGGGTGCTTTTCCTTTTCACTACAGTCAGGCCACTGCTTGCTTTGCAAGGCTGTGCCTTGTGAGAGACAAAGTGCCTGTTAGGGGACGTGCAGCAGAATGGTTCAGAGCTGCAGAAATAAGGACAGGCTGAGCAAAATGGGGTGTTTTGCTCGGCTGGGGAACATTTCTTGTTTGGAGGTAATACTGTAACAGCACAGTGGAGCAGCTCCTACTTTTCAGTGAAGGTTTTGAATACCAGTGAACAGCATCAGAAAGACCTGGGAGCACACTAGCTGCTGACAGGATGGGTGGGGATACTGAAGAGGTGGGGATGACCGCAAAACCACAGGCCTGACAGGAGGAAATGGGGGGAAAGCCTGCAAAGAAGTAACAGAAGATGGAAAGAAGCCTGCACTGAGGAACAGAGAGATGTGGAGACCACAGTGTGTGTGTGGTGAGCACAGTACTTTAACTGCAAACTCATAATGACTCGTGTGTGTGTGTAGAGTCAAGAGAAACTGGCCAGGACATGGAGTTTGATGCTGTAGTTCAGGCACGCACAAGTGCCTGAGGGCCATGTCTGACCACAAGCAAGCAGCACTTCTGTTTGTGTCTGAGCTGGGAGGCTGGGCTTCCAAACGTGATGCCACTGGGGTGCAGTTTTTGTGCTGAGCCTGCTGAAATCCCATCACTCATGAACTCGGCAAACACGGTGGGTGATCTCGAATTATGAGTCCCTGTGAGAGCTCAAGCCACACTGTGTTTCCCCCATTGGCGATTATTGAGCAGGATCTCCGTTTCTCCCCTGCGCTTGCTTTCTCCTTCTCCCTGCCCCCACGTGCTTGGGAAGGCTGAGATGGTGTGACCATCTGAGCACACGCCAATCTCTTCAAAGCGCATCTATAATCCCCTGTGCTAATCCTCCTGCAAGAGGAGGATGCTTCTAGGCAGCACTTGCAAATCCACACCCAGAATATCAAGCTTGTTATAAAACCTGGCCTGTCGTTGTGTCTGCTGACTCTTGTTTCCAAAGGAGTTGTTGCAGGTAAGTTTCTCCTTCCTGTGGACTTCCTTTGAAATGTTGCTTCAGCTCAAAGTAATACTGCTTGTTTCACACACGCTCATGAGAAGAAATGGCAACACCTAGGGACAGCTATCATTATTCACTGCTCTAACAGTGCTGAACAGGACAGGCCACATTTTCAAAGC
The DNA here is from genome assembly GCA_013401315.1 of Balaeniceps rex. Taxonomy (NCBI): domain Eukaryota; kingdom Metazoa; phylum Chordata; class Aves; order Pelecaniformes; family Balaenicipitidae; genus Balaeniceps; species Balaeniceps rex. The sequence goes on from VYZW01047978.1 coordinate 68,432, forward strand.
AACCTCTAAAGCTGTACAAGTCTGCAGATGCAGCAAAAGCAGGCGGCTCAATCTATACGTCTGGACATTGCCCGCTGGCCCCATGCAGGCAAGAATCCCCCAGGGCCTGGGGCATACACAGGGCACCCAAGGGAGGAGCTGAAGTTCCCTGTACCAGCACAGTGGGGCACACTTAGGACATGCCCACATGGCAAATGCAAGGGCCACTTTAGCACCAGCTGAAACATGCGGTTGACACATGACTTCTGTGTTGCTCTAAAGCTTTTGAAGTGGCACAAGTGCTGAGAGCGCTGTAAGGTCTGTGCTATTTCAGCTCCCCGTTGCCTTGCCCCATGTGGCAGTTCATCTGCCGGAGTGTGGAAGGGCTCCAGCTGGCTGCAGTGCAGTGATGTAGGGCTGGGACTCAGCTGGCTCGCCTGGCAGCACGAGGTGCTTCAGAGGTTGCAGGTGGTACAAAGAGAGGGATGGTGTCCCTCTCCCTGGAAGGCACTTCCATGTGTCCTGTTGACAAAGGGTTGGCTGGGCAGCAAGGGGACTGCCCACTCCAGCTGATCTTTGGCAGGCGATCAGCTGGGCAGGTTCCCCGTGCTCAGGAAATACAATCCTATTAATGCACACCAGGCAGGAGCAACAGTGACCCAAGGACAAAGGCCTGGCAGAAAGCTGGGACGGTGACACGCGGAGCAGCGTTCATCTGCTGCTGTAGCCTTAGATGCATTCACAGAGGGAGGGAAATGTAATTTGGGTAGTACCTTTCAGCCACATAACAAATTAACAAATACTTAATTCATTAGCTCTTGCTCTGAGGTGGTGACCTGTTACTGTGTAAAACAAAGCAAAGAGGTAGTAAAGCATACATTTTTTGAGGTGGCCGCATGTTATTGGTGTCCTCTGCTGTCCTCTGCCCACTGGACACTCAGACCTTCCCACCGAAGCAGCACTGGTAAGTGACCACTTCCGATGAACACACCCAGCACCTTCGTCTAAAGTCCTGGTTTATGACTCCCTCACACCTCTACCAAACCTGCTACACCTGTCCTCATGCCAATGCCTTTGGGGCTGCAGGCTGAGGCTACGTGCAATCCAGAGCACCTGTGGGTATTGCCAGAAGGAGTGCACACTTATATTGGATTATACCTGATGTCAGGCATGGTGGGTTGATCCTGGCTGGATGCCAGGTGCCCACCAAGCCGCTCTATCACTCCCTCTCCTCAGCTGGACAGGGAAAATATAACAAAAGGCTCATGGGTTGAGATAAGGACAGGGAGAGATCACTCACCATCATGGGCAAAACAGACCCAACTTGGGAAAATAAATTTAATTTATTGCCAGTCAAATTAGAGTAGGGCAATAAGAAATAAAAACTGAATCTTAAAACACCTTCCCCCCACCCCTCCCTTCTTCCCGGGCTCAACTTCATTCCCGATTTCCCTACCTCCCTCCCCCCAAGCGGCTCAGAGGGATGGGGAATGGGGGTTGTGGTCAGTTCATCACACTTTGTCTCTGTCGCTCCTTCCTCCTCACACTCTTCCCCTGCTCCAGNTTTCCAACATGGGTCCCTGCCACGGGGCGCAGTCCTTCATGAAAAGACTGCTCCAGCATGGGTCCCCCATGGGGTCACAAGTCCTGCCAGCAAACCTGCTCCAGCGTGAGCTCCTCTCTCTCCGCGGGTCCACAGGTCCTGCCAGGAGCCTGCTCCAGTGTGGGCTTCCCATGGAGTCACAGCCTCCTTCAGGCATCCACCTGCTCTCTTGTGGGGTCTTCCATGGGCTGCATGTGGATATCTGCTACAGCATGGACCTCCATGGGCTGCAGGGGGACAACCTGCCTCACCATGGTCTTCTCCATGGGCTGCAGGGGAATCTCTGCTC